>JAJOOR010026729.1:0-20176 GCA_036250505.1 Solanum acaule
CCCCCCCCCCCCCCCCCCCCCCCCCCCCCCCCCCCCCCCCCCCCCCCCCCCCCCCCCCCCCCCCCGATGAGAGAGAAAAATATTTGGATCATTAATTTTGATTTTTAAATGTAAAGATAATTAATCAATACTAGTTTTAAGGGATTTATGTATCTAATTATATCTTTTAAAATATATGGTATAAAATACTAAAAGTTGTAATATATGTAATTGTATGAAAGTAGAGATAATATTAGTATATATGATAGAGAACTATGTCTTGTTAGGTAGTTTTCCTATAATTTAACTATAATCTCTACTATTGGCCTTAAAAGTTAAGAGGGTAAAATGAAATTTACTTTATTCTTTATACTATTCTCTCTATTTCATATTAACTGAATTTGTAAGACAATGTACACATGTTTAAGATAAATATTCAAGGATATAATTCCAATCGTAATTTCTACTATTATTCTTTGTGAAATCATAAATATAACGTTATAAGTAATGTAATTTATTTCTTAAAAAATATAAAACTACAATAAATGAAAGGACAAGTATAATTTTTTTTGAAACATCTGACTTAAACTTTGAATAATTCAATTAATTAATATGAAATAGTGAAAGTAGTACTTATATTTCTTTTCTTGGTCTTCCATTTGAACGATATGTGAACATCATTTTTTTCCTTTTCATGAAGGGGCATTGTCATACAAATGCACAAAATTGACTTTTACAAATTATTGTGTTATAATTGTCTCCCATTTGCTCATCTTTATGCCCCACATAACTTGGAAAATGAGTAGCTTCAACACTTGGATATTAACTTAATTACAAGGTAGTGTAATTAATTAAGTCTGAACATGAGGAAGACATGTTGAGATGACAAAGCGAATTAAGAAAAGTTTTTGCACTATTTGAAAGAAAAGTATCCTAAAAAATACTCTTTCCGTCCCAATTTATGAAAAGTAGTTTGACTTGACAAAGAGCTTAAAAAATAGAAAGACTTTCGAAACTTATGGTCTAAATTAAGTTATAGATGTTTGTGTGGATGTAAATCATTTTATTAAGGGTAAACTAAACATTTAAAAGTTAAATTGTTACTAAATATAAAATTGTGTCTCCTTTTTGGGACCGACTAAAAGGAAAGTGAGTCATGTAAAATGGAGCAAAGAGAGTAATTAAAAAAGAGAGAAGTATTGAAAATAACTCTGAACTTGACGCAAATTATTAGTTTCATCCCCGAACTATTAATAGCCTTAAAACACCTCTTTACTTGACTAACTAAACTTAAATACATGCCCAATCTGCCTCATGACATAACAAGTGATCTCAAATTCTCATATGAGCATGTGACTCTTAATAAAAAGTGGAGACCAGTGTTGAAAACACCCCTAACTTGGCTAGAATTTAAGGGTCTATTCATTCATGTTGCAAGATTGGGGGTATATTTAAGTTTAGTTAGTCAAGTAAAGGAGTGGTATTAAAGCTGCCAATAATTCAAAGATGTTTAGAGGTGTTTAGAGGTGTTTTCAATACTTTTCTCTTTAAGAAATTATGAAGACCAAAAAGGAAATCTTATTGCTATTTAAAGTCTCGAAACCATTTTGTTACTAGTCATTCCATGTTCCTACTAATTTATGCAATTATGAAAAAAGCCTTTAGCTCTTTCCTCTCAACAATCTTGTTGTTCCACTATGTCATGGCTACTTCAGCCATGACCCCAACAAACTTTTCTACCGATCAATCCGCTCTTCTTTCCTTAAAATCTCAAATCATTTTGGACCCTTTTCACTTGTTGGATGAAAGTTGGTCTCCAGCTACTTCTCTTTGCCATTGGGTCAGAGTCACTTGTGGTTCTCGCTACCAGAGAGTGAGATCATTGAATATTTCCAATATGGCTCTAATGGGAAAAATTCCTCCTCATATCGAGAATCTCACATTTCTTGTTTCCCTTGACTTAAGTCACAACAACTTCTATGGAACTTTGCCTCAAGAAATAGCACATCTACGTCGATTAACGTTTCTTAATTTGGGTGTTAATAAGTTCAACGGGGAGGTACCTTCATGGTTTAGGTACTTACACGAACTTCAAGTTCTGAATCTTAGGAATAATAATTTCAATGGTTTCATCCCCACTCTAATTTTGAATATTTTCGTGCTTCAAACTTTAGATTTGAGATTCAATTCTTTAGGGGGTCAGATACCAGAAGAGATTGGCAAACTTGAAAACTTAAAAGAATTAAAAATAGAAGGTAATCGACTTACAGGATCTATACCATTCTCGATCTTCAACATTTCTGGAATTAAAATCATTGCATTGACAAATAACACTTTATCAGGAAATCTTCCTCCTGATATGTGTGATCGACAATCAATGTTGGAAGAGCTTCAACGAGCTACAATATGGTCGTATGCCTCTAAGCTTGCCAAACTGTTCGAAACTTCAACTATTGTCTTTATCAATGAACAAGTTTGATGGACCTATACATAGTGAAATTGGACATTTGAGTAACCTACATATTTTGTATCTCGGACAAAACCAAATCAAAGGTTTGTTGTTAAATGCTAAATTTTCTTCTAACTAACTATTTTCGAAAATAGACCATCACACATAATTGCAGAGTCTATGTCTTAGTGAAAACAAGCTAACAGGTATGTACATATATAGTCAAAAGAGGTACTTCTTCCATCCCAATTTATCTGATGTAGTTTGACTTGATACGAAATTTAAGAAAGAAAGTCTTTTGAAACTTGTGGATATTTGTATGGCTACAAATCATTTTTAAAGTTAAATTGTTACTAAATATAAAAATATGTTATTCTTTTTTGACTGACTAAAAAGAAAGTAAGTCATAGGACAAATGGAGTAGTAACTAACAAAGTATCATTACTAGTTGTACCTTTACTATTTCTTCAAACATACATTTGCAGGTAAAATAACAGACGTAAGCAATCTCGTTGAATTGGTTGAAATTTACTTTGGTTTCAACAAGTTTACCGGTGCACTTCCATCGGAACTCTTCAACATGTCAGGGATGAGAGTGATCGAACTTGTACAAAATAATTCCTGTCATCCTCCCATTGAACATAGGTTCTATGTTACCCAACATTGAAGGTCTTTATCTATCTAGTTTAAATCTTTTTGGAACTATACCTCATTCTCTCTTCAATTGTTCCAAACTCATTTATCTAAACCTTGCTTGTAACAAACTAACCGGTTTGATCCCAAACTCTTTCGGATATATGACTCATCTAAAGTACCTAGGCTTGGGGGGGGGGGGGGGGTGGACAATTTAATGAGTGACACTACGTTGAGCTTCTTTACTTCCTTATCAAATTGTAGAGAATTAGAATTTCTTGATGTATCATTGAGCCCGCTGAATGTTGTGCTTCCGGTTTCAGTTGGAAATATCTCTGTTGTAAAGTTAATGGTTGTTGAATGTGGACTTAAAGGGGAAATTCCGAAAGGAATTGGGAACTTAAGTAGCTTAATAGACCTCGATCTCTCTGGAAATAGTTTGGTTGGATCAATTCCCACAATAATTAGCAACTTGAGACTCCTTCAGAGTTTTAAGTTGAGTGGCAATAGACTTTCTGGATTTATCGGAGACAATCTATGTAAATTGCAGAACTTGGGGTATATATATTTGGATATAAATCAACTTTCAGGATCTCTTCCTAATTGTTTTGGGAACTTAACTTCCCTTCGGGAGATATTTCTAGGTACCAACAAGTTGCATTCAAACATTCCAGCTAATTTAGGAAACCTCAAAAATCTCCTAAACCTTGATTTATTATCTAACAACTTGACTTGCTCTTTACCTCAAGAAATCGGAAGTCTAAAGGCAATGATACAAATGGATCTTTCGATGAATAAACTCTAGAATGGCATACCTGAAGAAATCGGTAGCTTGCAAAATCTGATACACCTTTCATTGAGATACAACAAATTGCAAGGTTCAATTCCTTGCTCAATGGGCAGCATGTCAGCTTTGGAATTTCTAGACCTTTCTCATAACAATGTCTCGGGATTAATTCCCAAGTCTTTGGAGAAGCTTCTAAATCTCAAGTATTTCATCGTTTCATTCAACAATTTGGTTGGTGAAATCCCCTCGAGCGGTCCTTTCAAGAACCTATCCAGTCAGTCTTTCATATCCAATAAAGCATTGAGTGGTTCTCCAAGATTTCGTGTCCCCCCATGCCAGAGTAGCACTTCAAAGCATAGATCCAAGAGAAAAAAAGTACTTGTTTTGATTCTACCGGTTGGAATTGCACTTGTATTAGTCTCCATCACCTTTGTGTTTGTATGGATAAAGTATATAAGAGGAAAATCAACTGATCCTCAACAAGGAGTTGATTCATCCTCTTTCGTCTCAACAAGAGGAAGAATTTCATACTATGAATTGCTCCAAGCAACTGATTCTCTCAACGAGAGCAATTTGATTGGTTCTGGGAGTTTCGGCTCTGTTTACAAAGGCATCCTAAGAGATGGGACTTTCATTGCAGCTAAAGTGTTCAATCTACAATTGCAAGCGACATTTAGGAGTTTCGATACAGAATGTGAAGTTTTGCGCAATCTTTGCCATAGGAATCTCACCAAAGTCATCACTAGTTGTTCCAACCTTGATTTTAAGGCGTTGGTACTCGAATACATGCCCAATGGGAACCTCGATAAGTGGTTGTATTCACACAACTACTTCTTAGACATCAAGCATAGGCAGAGTATAATGATAGATGTGGCATTAGAATATCTCCACCATGACTGCTCATTGCCCGTGATACACTGTGATTTGAAGCTTAGTAACGTCTTGTTGGACGAGGACATGGTTGCACACCTAAGTGACTTTGGCATTTCAAAAATGATATTTGAAGATGAGAGTGCTTTATACACTAATACTTAAGCAACATTGACTTATATCGCACCAGGTAAGTTATCTTAATTAATTGTTTTTTTAAATATTTTCTTTTTCCTTTTTCTGCCAAGAAATGTTGAATGTAAAATTGTCTCGTTGTAGAGTATGGATTGGAAGGATTGGTGTCAACCAAATGCGATGTTTATAGTTATGGGATAATGTTGATGGAAACATTTACAAGGACAAAAAACCTAGTAATGAGGTGTTTGATGGAGATCTTAGCTTAAAGCAATGGGTGAGCAATTCACTCCCACATGCAGTAATGGAAGTTGTCGATCCCAACTTAATAACGCCACAAGATAATCACTAAGTTAAAAAATTTGATTGTGTGGTATCCATCATGAAAGTAGCAATAGATTGTTGTGTTGAATTTCCTAAAGTAAGGATTGACATGAAAGATGTTACAGCGAGGTTAACGACCATCAAGATTCAGCTTCTTGAAAGTTGAACAAGTTCTCAGGTTTAACAAATGTTTGCAAGAACATTGATCCTTTAAATAGGCTATAGATTTACATCTTTTCATCACAACATAGAAAACAAATGTTATGTATACCTCTTCCATCTTGAATTTTTGAAGTGGTTTTAGTCTAATCCCCCACTACTTTATTTTATATTTCCTTTTTATCATTGATAGAACTCAATACATAACTTCTAATGGCTTTCATAAAAATATGTTTCATATGTCAGCACAAATGACAAATTTTAGCCGCGATAAATATACACATTAACAAAGAGTACTAAATTTTTTACCGGCATTAGTTAATTGTCATGGGATTCAATGTTGCTATAGGATTTAAGGACATTTACAAAGAGTGCTAATTAACGCTAAAATATATTTAGCGCCAATTAAGCTATTGCCGTTAATTAATTGTCGCTAAAAATTATTTTTGATGTAGCGTGTCCAAATTTCCTCCTAGTGGTACTCTTTTACTTTCTTCATCTCTTAAGTCAATTTAGTTTTTATTCAATTGTCTTCTAGATTAGGGAAAAGTGGACAACTAATATGAGACAGAAAAAGTGCAATATTAATAAAAAACAATTGTGATGAAAGAATAACTCGTTTGAGTCTCAAAATATGAACGGCACCAAGTAAATTGCGATAGATGGACTCATAGTTCGTGACAAAGCAAAAAAAACTCGTAAACCTAACAAGAAATGAGTGTAGTTGGCAGTTGAGAGCTCAAAAGAAGTTCCAGTATAAAAGCTTTGCAAGTATTCGTCTTGTTTCAATCGGCGAAAATAACTCTGTTTACAGAACAAAAGCCAAAATGATGAAACTTCTGGGCAAATAACATTAATTACACAACCATCAACCTTCATCTACATACCTACTATATCCCAATTACTGGCCATCTAACATGTATGTAAGACAAAATTAAAAGCTACTACTTTGGTTCTCTGTTACGTATATATACGAAGAAATAAAAACTCATTTTCCAGAAGATCACTATTATAACAATGAAGTCCATAATTAGACAGAGAAAACAGAGTCTGAAACCAATTGAAACTAAGGATAAATCCATTGAAGCATCTGAAGAAGAGCCATTGAGTCCGTCATCTAGGCTATTTCACGAGCCCAACTTCAACGTGCATGTTCTAGCTATTTTGGGCATGAAAACAAGAATCAGTACTGAGCAAGCTCCCAGAGAGCATTTGGCTAATACTTTGCTTAAGCATCCTCGTTTCTCCAGCCTGCAGGTACCAGCACAACACTTAATTTGTCTTGCTATCATTTTTAGTAGGTTTAAAAATAATGTTTCTTTGACAACTCTTTAATTAACTTTCCACATTACATGATTGATATTAGACGACAAAACTAAAGAACATTTTGATACATTCTATGATTCAAAAGTCTTATTTATTTTCATGAATTCAGTGCCAAGTTAAAATCAGGCAAAAAAAATTAAACAGAGAGAATACTATTTTCAGATTAAAATTACCAAGATGATGAATATGTAACATATAAACATATAGAAACATATATTGCATTTGATGGTAGCCAAAAAATAAAATAAAATGAAATTACAAGTACTTAGGAACAAGTCTAGTATACTTTTCTTCAGTAAGTTCATTACATAAATATTGTTAACCAAAAAGGGAGAATTGTCTAATTAAAAGCACAAAACCCTCGTATTCAAAAGTCTTCTTTACTTTCTTAACCCTCGTGTTTCATAGGTGGTTGATGAGGAGAAAGGTGGAGAAATGAAATGGGTGCGGACAAAGGTGGACTTAGATCAGCACATTGTGGTGCCACAAATAGATGAACAAAACCTGCAGGAATCACCAGACAAATTTGTGGAGAACTATATTCATAACCTTAGCAAAACAACTCTTGACAAATCGAAACCTACGTGGGATCTCCATCTTCTTAACATCAAAACATCCGATGCTGAGGCTGTTGCCATTTTCCGAATCCACCATTCACTTGGAGATGGCACCTCTCTTATTTCCCTTCTCTTGGCGTGTACTCGCCAAACTGCTGATCCAAATAAAGTTCCAACTATTCATGGAAATAAAAAGAGCCTTATTGATTCTTCAGAGCATTTCAATAAGGGATTGCGGAGATATGTTACAAAAATTTGGTCTTTTATGAAATTGTTTTGGAACACAATAGTGGATGTATTGATGTTTATGTCTACAACTATGTTCTTGAAGGACACAAATACACCGATTAAGGGTAGACCTGGTTCTGAGTCTAATCCTAGGCGATTTGTTTACAGGACAGTAAGTCTTGACGATATTAAATTGGTGAAAAATGCATTGAATATGGTAAGTCCATACAAATTATTTCTATATTGTAGCAACACCCTTCTCTTCAATTTTCAAATGTAGCGCGTTTTTTGATGTTGTTGTCGGACTTTGTCATTTCTTGCACAGACAGTAACGGATGTCGCTTTGGGGGTAACACAAGCTGGTTTGTCTATCTATCTTAATAGGAGATATGGTAAGTTTCTGCCTCATGTATTTGGACTTACTAAGCTTAGTTGATCGAAAATCTTACAGAAGAAATCTTTAATGCAAAATTTTACAGGGGAGGGCAAGAAAGACAGGGGAGCAACAGAGAAAAACAATAATCTTCCGAAGAACATTAGACTTAGATCAACTATACTTATGAACCTAAGACCGGCTGTCGGAATTCAGGTGATGGAATCCATTCAAATTTTAATCAGCACTTAAGTTTTCTTAGATTATATACTTAAAAGTTAATTAATTAACAAATAGGCTTTAGCTGATATGATGGAGAAAGACACTGAGGCAAAATGGGGGAATTGGATTGGTTTTGTTCTTTTTCCCTTAAAAGTTTCATTACGAGATGACCCGTTAGATTATATCAGAGAAGCTAAGGCAACTATTGATCGAAAAAAGAATTCACTTGAAGCTTTCTACACATTTTCCATTTCAGAATTAGCACTCAAGATTTTTGGGATTAAGGTAACCAATGTTCATTCTCAATTCTTGATCCTACACATGAGATCTCTTCATTGTAACACTTGACTCTTTTTTCAGACATCAAGTTTGATATCGCACAGAACTATCACCAATACAACAATGTGCTTTTCTTGTTTGCCTGGTCCTCAAGAAGAAATTTGCTTTTACGGCCACCCTTTGGCTTACATTGCACCCGGTTCTTATGGACAACCTCATGTAGGTGTTTTACTCATACTAATTTCAAGTTTGGAAAAAAGGACAAATATACCCTCAAACTATCGTAAATGGTATGCAGATACCCTCCGTCATACTTTTGGGACATTGGTGCTCCTGCTGTCCAAAAATTAGAGCATATATGCCAGTCACTCTAACGAAAGACTAAATAAGGACATGTGGCGCAATCTTATCCGTCGATCCGATATTTAATAAATGTCGGGTCGGTGGATAAGTTTATGACACGTGGATGTCCGTTAGTGTAAAGGGTATATATGCTCTATTTTTTGGACGACAGGGGCATCAATGTCCCAAAGTATTATGGAGGGTATCTGCATACCATTTACGATAGTTCGGGAATATATTTGTCCTTTTTCCCTTCAAGTTTTTGCTTCCGCTCTGAGCTAGCTTTTGGAGTGTGAGTTAGGCCCAAGACCTAATTTTATGGATCTTAACAGTTTACACACAAATGTAAATTTCAGGCATTGATGATTAATTGTCAAAGCTATGTAAACAAGATGACTTTTGTTCTATCAGTAGATGAAAGTGTGATTCCTGATCCACATCAATTGTTGGACGATCTTGTACAATCTCTAAAGCTAATCAAAGATGCTGTGGTAGAAAGAGGTCTTTGCCATGAGTAGAAAATGTTGTTTGAAAACATATATATATATATATATATATACAACATAATGTTTAGATTGCACTTCTAGTTTTATGGCTCAAATGTAATTGTTCTATTTTCTTATATGGAAGTATCTTGTTGACAATAATATACACAAGTGTAATGTTACCTAACAATGTCATGATAATCATCTATAATATATTAAAGGCATAATACTTATGATCTTTAACTTAAGCTCATTTATAATTGCATATGTTAACATAATGATATTCACTAATAATAGCAAAAAACAAATTTTATAATTCGAAAAGTTAAGTTGTAAAAATAAATTAATTATTAATTACACTTTATATTTTTGTTACAACAATAACATAATCATTATTATCTCAAACATGTGATTTGAGGAAGGTAAGATGTACTAAAACTTTATCTCTATTTATCTTTGTGAGATAGAAATTTTATTTTTTATATACCCTAAGCACAACAAAAAAGTAAATTCAAGATATTTTGCTAAGCTAAAAATAAAAAAAGTTAGAACTAAAAACACATATATTTATATATATATATATATATATATATATATATATATATTGAAGTCAAGAAAAGAACGAACATGTAACCTAATTGGGTAGTTCATGGCCGCGAAGCGCCGGCAATTTGCCTATTAAATAAAATAAATAAATTGGAGTCCTACTATGATATGTAGCTACTACTCTTTCTCAAAAATAGAGAAGCCCTAAGCCGTAGTGCCGTAGTTGAAGCAGTGAAAGAGAATACCCTACTAGGATGTCGAATTTCTGCAATAGCCTGGATGGGGAACGTAGAGGCGGCGAGCATAGTGAAACAACGGTATTGTTGATCCCAAATCTATCACTAAATAATCTGGTTGATGAATTGTTGATTGAAATATTTGTTAGATTACCAAGCAAAGAGGCTATTCAATGTAAGAGTGTGTGTAAGCGTTGGAATTCCTTAATCTCAGTGAGTATTTTGGACCATCACCATCTTGTTTTCAATCTTTTTACCATAGTTGATAGATGTTGCTTCAAGATTGAACATTGTTTCCCACGCCAACAATCACGTACCTTGCTTGATTTATGTTTTTTGCTTTCTCCCAAATCGGACATGCACTTTCTGTCAATGAATGTTGTGCTGCCAACACAATAAAGACCTCTCTTGTTCGACCAACTTCTATATTGTCAACCTCTTAACTCGGAAGTGGATTTCTATTCCCCCTGCCCCTCCTGGCCTATCAGTTGATTCCTCCTCTTCTAGTTTTGTATATCAAAATAATACTAATAGGTTCAGGATAGTCCGCTTTCCTGATCATCATTTTAAAACACCTAGCTTTGAGATGAGGATTCAGATGTTTCTTCAGAAAAAGGTGAATGGAATTGGTTCAATGTTTCATCAGCGTGTATGACGAAGAATAATGGATTTAGACGAATTATTGTCTGCAAATACTTCATTGGATGAGTGCTGGTGGTATATTTGTGTATGATCCTTTCTTGGATCCCAAATGATTTTCTCGTTTTACTGAACCTCCTGCAGGTAAATTAAGATTCGAAGATTACCTTGGAGTATCCCAAGGTGGCCACCTTTACATAGCGCAATTAACACGTAGAGATGATCCGGATAGAATAAAAAACTCTTCAGCAAGTGTATGGGAACTTAAAGAAGACTATAGTTGGTCTTTGCTTCACAAGATGTATCTGAGACAGCTTTCCTTTATAGGCACTCCACTAGAGCTGTATTACCGCAAAATTCATTCCCAGTCTGGGCCCAGGGGCGGATCTACATGGAGGTTAGGGGGGTCATCCGAACCCCCTCGTTGGAAAATTACACGGTATATATAAGGTCAAATTCTGTTTTCATGTGTGTATATATTAAAATGAACCCCCTAAACACATGTAAAGAGGCTAGCTCAGTGGTAAAGGGGGTTCAAGAATTTGCTTGGACGTCAAGGGTTCGATTCTGCGCAACAATATTTAATTTTTTCTTGTTTTCTTCATTTGGAAAATCAAATAGCAAGGCTCAGATGGGCTCTAACATTTTTGGGCTGGAGCTTTATTTTTTTTTAATGTTATTTCTCCTTTTCAATATTCACTTGTTCGAATTTCTAAGGCACATTATTTTCATTTTTGTATTTTATTATTTTTATCTCTATTGCTCATTTTATTTTTACGTAACTCTCTTTTTATATATTAATTCAAAGGAACTTTTTAAAAAACTATCAATTATTCTTAAACTTGAAATTGAGATAGAGAAAAAAATACTTTAAAGACAAGTTAAACTAAACTTAATCAAACGAATAAATTTGAAAGGCATGATTATTCATCATATTTTTTTCTCATTTTTTTAGTTCTATTCTAGAGAGACGTAAACTACATTTATATGATTTATTCATTTTTTTTACTGATGGAAAACCTTATAAATTGAATAAATGAACAAAAAATTGGCGATGCCATTTATTTATCCTTTTAATATACATTATAATATTAGTAACTCAATCCCCACACATTTTAAAGAGTATTAATTTTTTTTAAAGTAACATATAATTGAATGAACACTAATTTAATTTATTTTAAAAATTCAAAATAAAGAAAAATAATAAAAAATTAAAGAAAAAAAATCACTTTTTTTAATTAAAAAAATGAATGAAGCACGGTAAGAGTAGGAAGAAACACTAAATGCGGCATGCCAAGGCAAGTTAAATTTAACTGATTAAGGATAATTTTTTTCTTTCCCGTTCCGTTTTGCTCCATTTTTTTATTTACTTTTTATAAGTTGAACCCCATCCACGAAAATTTTGGCTCCGCCACTGAGTCTGGCGATATACGAATCCTGGCTTTACATCCAGCTGATGTGAATATTCTGTATTTAAAATTTGGGCTTGCTATTGTCCGTTGTGATGTGAAAAAACATGCAGTCTTGGATTGCGTTAGGGAAAAAACGTGTGGTATGCGTTCCTTTCAACTTGTCGTCAATCGATCTGGACCAACACCATTTCCACACTTTTCAGAGCCTTGCATCCAAGAGTCATCAATGACGTAAAAATGCTTGGCGCCAAGAAAGGGAGTAGAGATCCTTCCAAATTAAAGAGGAATAGATTATGCTTCATGATATTACATTCAGTAACCATCATGGTTTCTGTATGATCAATTTAGATTTCGACCACATGAGTTCTTAATCCAAATACTTCGAAGAGGATGCCTTTCAAGTTTAGGTTGCATCGGTCAGATGTAATATGCAGAGGAAGGAGGAAAATTAACACAGGCACAATGTAGTATGATATTAAGGTCATCACGGTTGGCTGGTGTGGATGAATGAATGAGCACTTTAAACGAACTAGAACATTTTGCTCTTGATAAGGAAACATAAAGTTGGCCATGTGAAAAACAGGTGCTCGTAAGTAAATTCCAACAAAAAAAAAAAGTCACGAAAAGAACAAGCAAATATTAAGATACTATGGAAAAACTTATTTTAGGAGATCTTCAAGTATTCTCTAAATTATAGTATTCTTATTTTTTAATCATTTTATACTTTCTAACTGTTTGTATCTAATTATGATATTTGGAGTACATTGAAAATTTATTTGATGATTTTATTTATAATTTTTCTTCAAATATTATTTTTTATTATTAGATATGTTGTATTGCAAAATAAGATAATAGTTATACATTTTTTGATTTAATATAACCTAACACGTTTACATAAATAAGATCTATTATAAAGAAAGCTCAAAATAATATAATATAATAATAATAATAAGAAGAAGAAGTCAAGATGAAAAGAGAGAACTTTTCTTATTCAAGTGTGTCTTTCAAATGGTGAGTGATATCTCTATTTATAGTGTTGAGATATCACTCCCAAAAGTCATCAAACTAGTAGATACATAGTTATCCTAAAAGTTCTTATCACCTTGGAAGCACCTATACATGAATCCAATTGATTGTTGGATAAATCTAATGGATAATCCACATATATATAATACAATGAATTTATAACACTGTCCCTTGGATGTCCATAGATAATGTGTCTCGTTAAAACTTTACTAGGAAAAACCCAGTGGGAATAAGCCTAGTGAAGGAAAAAGAGTACACACATCTCATAATACGCTTTGAATGTTGCCTCGTTAAAAACCTTACCAGGAAGGGACAAAATCATAGTTAAGGAAAAGAGTACAACGCATATTCCACTCCCCCTGATGAAAGCTTCACTTGATATCTCAAAGACGGCGCATTCCAATCTTGTATCTCAACTTCTCAAACGTTGATGTTGGCAATGCCTTAGTGAATAAATCGGCAAGATTATCTCTTGAACAGATTTGTTGAACTTCTATCTCACCATTTTGTTGAAGATCATGTGTGAAAAAAAAACCTTTGGTGAAATATGCTTTGTCCGGTCTCCTTTGATGTATCCTCCTTTCAATTGAGCTATACATGCAACATTATCTTCGTACATTGTGGTTTGCATATTATTTCTCAAAGAAAAGCCACACGTTTCCTGAATATGGTGGGTCATTGATCTCAACTAGACGCACTCTCGACTTGCTTCATGGATGGCTATTATTTCTGCATGATTTGAGAAGTGGCTACCAACGTTTGCTTAATTGATCACCAAGATATTGCTGTGTCTCCACACGTAAACAAATAGCCTATTTGAGACCGATCTTTATGCGGATCAGATAAATATCTTGCATTTGCGTAACCAATCAGTAATGACTTGGATTCATCGGAATAGAATAAACTCATGTCCATGGTCCCCCGAAGATATCTAAGTATGTGTTTAACACCATTCTAATGTTTTTTTTGTTGGGAAGGAAATGAATCTGGCCAGTAAACTCATTGCAAAACAGATATCTAGTCGAGTATTGTTAGCAAGGTATATTAGTGCCCCAACTACACTAAGATATGGAGTTTCATCACCAAAAAGCTCTTCATCCTTCTCTTGAGGTTGAAATGGATCTGTATTGATGTCAAGCGATCTTACCACCATTGGGGTACTCAATGGATGTGAGTTATCCATGTAAAATTGTTTTAATATCTTTTCTGTGTATGTTGATTGATGGACAAGTATTCCATTTGACAAATTCTCAGTCTGTAGGCCAAGACAAATTTTTGTCTTGCCGAGATCTTTCAGTTCAAATTCCTTTTTCAGACACTCAACGGCTTCTAAAATCTCTTTATAAGTGCTAAGGTTGTTCAAATCATCAACATACACGACTATTATAACAAATTCAGATTTCGACCGTTTAATGAAAATACAGGGACAAATCGAGTCATTTTTGTACCCTTTCTTTAGCAAATATTCACTCAAACGATTGTACCACATCCTCCCTAACTGTTTCAATCCATATAAAGATTTCTGAAGCTTTATTGAACAAGTTTCTCTTGAATCTTTGTATGCTTCAGGCACCTTGAATGCTTCAGGAATTTTGGCTCGAAATCTTCATCTTGTTGCATTATTTCAACAACATTATAGGAAAATATGTTGTCAATCACAACATTATTTCGGTTCCACCTCTTTCTCATCGAGACATAATTTATTGAAATTTTTTTATTCTCATTATTTTCAAAAATTTGAACCTCTTTGGAGGTTTCATGATGTGTTATGACTCGGGTCTCTTCTGGAGAAATTTCTTTCACCTCATGATCATCTTGATCATTTATTCTTTTTCTCTTTCAAGGATTTTTATCCTTGGAACCAATTGGTCTACCACGCTTCAAATGTTATCTAGACTCATTTGCCTTAACAATTTGTCCCGTTGGGACATCAACTCAAACTGGAGCATTAACAGCTGGAACATGTGATCTAGTAATTCTTAGAAGATTAGTAAAAACATCTAGCAATTGATTCGCAATATTTTGTAAATAAATTATTTTTTGAACTTCTTGCTCACATTGATTTGTTCGAGGATCTAGATGAGATAGTGATGATAAATTTCAATCTATCTCTTTTCCTAACTTCTTATGTTCTCCCCCTAATGTTGGGTATACTGATTCATCAAAATGATAATCAACAAATCTTGCCTTAAATAAATCTCCAGTCATAGGCTTCAAATATTTTATGATTGAAGGAGATTCATACCCAACATATATCCCCAACCTTCTTTGGGGCCCCATCTTTGTGTGTTGTGGACGTGGAGCAATCGGAACATATACCGCACATCCAAAAATTCTAAGATGGGAAATATTTGGCTCTTGACCAAAAGCCAATTGTAATGGAGAGAATTCATGATAATTGGTCGGCCTTAAGCGCACACGTGCTGCTGCATGCAAAATAGCATGCCCCCCAACATAGACACATACAACTTTGTTCTCATTAGCAATGGCCTAGCTATCAATTGCAGACGTATAATCAATGATTCTGCTAGACCATTCTGAGTATGAACATGAGTAACTAGATGCTCAACTGTTATTCCAGTAGACATACAATAATCATTAAATGCCTGAGATGTAAACTCACAAGCATTATCTAGACGGGTTGTCTTTATTGTATAGTCTGGAAATTATGCTTTTAATCTTATTATTGTTAGTTTCATATAATCGAGAATTTTTAATAATGAAACACCTAACCAATTTGTTACTTGTTGCAAAAAAAGAAAGAGAAGTGAGCCGAGAACAAAACGCATAAAGAAGGAAACAAATAATTTGCTAAGAGAGTTCAACATGCAGCACCTAAGAAAGGAAAAGGGATGTCTGCTCAATCAATCAAGAGATATAATTTGCGTCAATCAAATGACTTACTCAAGGAAGCAATATCAGCCAGGAAAGTTAACATCCACTCAATCAATCAAGAATAACAAATTGCATAAATCAAGGGACACAAGATCACCCTAAATCCGAGATCTCTTTGGAAGAAATCGATATCAAGGGATGAAGTCAAGATAAAAAAATCAGCCAAGATTCAAGAGATCATCACACAAGGAAGAATTCAATTTGCTCATGCACATATCTGATATGGACATGACTCAGCAAATCAATCAGGATTGAATCAAGGACGAAATCAATGATCCTTGATTCAAATACCCTTGGGTTTCCGTAAAAGAGCAAAGTTATATAAACCTCTCTCAGTCATAGTTGTGAAGTACACACTTCACTTGAACTTGTACTATTGTCTTATATTATCTTTCATAAAAACATTGTATTCTTGAGAGTATACAACTGAAAAAGAAAAGAAAAAGAAAGATTTGAGTGTAGGTTATACAGGTAGAGGTTGTGTCAACTAGAAGATCTGATTTGCACATCAGACAGGGAACTTAGCAAAACCTTTGTGTAACTCATCAAGTTCTCAATTGTTTTTAAGGAAACCCTTGAAACCCAAGGGGATTGGACGTAGGCACCACACCGGTATTTCGAACCAGTATAAAACTCTTTGTGTTATTTAGTTACTGCATTTACTATCTCTGTATATCTGGTTTACTAATGTTCAGGTAAGTCGACTAACTATTGTAGGAAGTCGATTGAAAGAAATTTTAATTCACCCCCTCTCTTGACTTTCAATTGGTATCAGAGCAGGTCTTACTAGTAAAGTGTTTAACCGCATGTGAGCAAAGATCCAATGGTACACTATCAGATTCCTAGTGCTCTTCTTCAAGATGGGCACTCCTTACATCGACAACAACGACCAACACTACTCTCACTGGAAAGACATATTCAGAATCTTTGTCTCTTGAAATGATCATGAAGCATGGATTGTGATCAAGAAGGGTCCAAAGCCTATTCCTGGACTAACCAAAAAAGATGGCACTGAAAAGCCATTTGATCTCGAATCTTTCGCTATCACAAAATAGCAAAAAGAGATAATTCAAATTAATGCTAGAGCTATAAGTTTGTTATATTGTGCAGTGAGTGGAGCTGAATATGACAAGATATCAACATGTGAAACTGCAAAACAAATGTGGGACAAACTAGAAGTGACTTATGAAGGAACCACCAAGGTAAAAGAAGCTCGGATCAGTTCACTAGTCAAAGAATAGGAATTGTTCAAAATGGCCAAAGATGAAAATGTAGAAGCCATGTTCTCAAGATTCAGTAAAATAGTCTGTGAACTCAAATCACTTGGAATGGTATACTCAAATGGATTACAAGTTAGAAAGCTTGTTAGAAGTCTTTGAAAAGCTTGGGAGACTAAAGTTGCCATCCTTGAAGATGGAGATCTGCAGAAAATGACGTACGATAACTTCGAGGGAACTTGATGGCCTATGAACAAAACCATATTAACAGGTACAACAAGGATGATAAAAAGAAAATTGTGGCCTTTACAGCCGAGACATCTGAAGTTAGAGAAGAAGTTGATGATTATCAAGACGAAGGAATGGCCCTCATAAATCAAGGAGTGAGACAAATGCTTAGACAAAAAAGACAGAGACCTCAACAGGAATTCGAAAACAATGATTTAAAAAAAAATGATGATCGCTGCTACTACTGTGGAAAACCAGGACATATTAAACAAAACTGCCCCGAACAGAGAAGGAGAAATAATCAACGAAATAAAGATCCAAAAAGTCTCGGAACCTGGGATCAAGGAGAAACAACCGACGATGATCATTGTGAAACTGTCAACATATGCTTCATGGCACTAGGCGAGACAAGTGAGGTAAGACCTTTCAACTTCACTAATTGTAATGACTTAAAAAATTCTTTGGACATGGTTGCTGACAAATTACAGAAAGTTATTGACTAGTACAATAAGATTGCTCAAGAAAAGAAAGATTAGCAGATTTTTCTCGAAGCAAGTCAGATTGGAGTCGACTTACTAACAGAAGAACTGGAGGAAGTAAAAATACAGCTGAACAGTATCAAGAAATCTCCTAGTCATAGTTCTGTCAGATCTAACATAACTACTTTCAACAGGAGAAGATCTCATAACCATAGTTCCAACAGATCAAATGGATCTATATATAACTCTCACTTTCCTGAAAACTCAGTTAAAATTACTTTTTATACTTGTGGTGATCTCGGTCACAAATCTTTTAACTGCAGAAAATATTCCCCTAGAAAGTGGATTAGGAGATCAAAAGTTGCTAATCATCAAGGACCCAAAAATACTTGGGTACCTAAAAGAAACTAATCTTTTTTATTTGTAGGAGCAATCAAAGAAAACCTACAAAAAGGGAATGTGGATACTTGACAGTGGATGCTCCAGACACATGTGCGGAAAGAAAGAAAACTTCAAAACTATAAAAGAGATTGATGGAGGTTTTGTAAGATTTGGGGACAATGCTAAAGGAGAAGTAACAGGAGTAGGAACCATTACTCCCAGTTCTTCATGTGATCTAGTTGAAGTGTATTTGGTTGAAGGACTCAAACACAATCTTCTCAGCGTTAGTCAACTATGTGATGCCAGATTTCAAGTCACCTTCAACACAACTAGTTGCATTATCAAACATCCTGAGAAGAAGCTCACTCTCATCGGAGATCGAGTAAACAATATATATGTTTTAAATAATGTTGATTTACCTTCTCTTACTTGTTTTACTGCAGTCACAAGTGATCCTTGGCTATGGCATCAAAATCTTGGACACACAAGCATTCATGCTCTTGAAAAACTATCTAAACTTGAACTAGTCATTGGCTTACCAAAATTAAAATTCAAGAAAAATCACATATGTGATGCATGTCAACTGGGTAAGTCATTCATCTTTCAAGGTAAAGGATATTGTAAGTACGTCTAAACCCCTTCAGCTTCTTCATATGGACCTCTTTGGTCCAATCCGAACTGCCAACATTGGAGGTAAAAGATATGCCTTCGTAATTGTTGATGACTTCTCAAGGTTTACATGAGTAATCTTTCTTACTCACAAAATGAGGCCTTTACTAACTTTGAAGTGTTTTGTAGAAAAGTTCAAAGAGAAGTAGGTTATTTCATCACAACTATTCGCGGTGATCATGGTGATGAATTTGAAAATAAAGCCTTTGAGGACTTCTGTGCTCAAAATGGATTCACTCAAAACTTTTCTTCACCCAGATCTCCTCAACAAAATGGAGTGGTAGAAATAAAAAATCGCTCATTACAGGATACAACTAAAACCATGCTGCTAGATTGAAATCTTCGTGATCATTTCTGGGCAGAAGTTGTAAGTACTGCTTGTCATATTCTTAACAGGTGTCTTCTCAGGCCCATACTAAAGGAGATGCCTTATGAACTCTGGAAAGGGAAGAAACCAAACATTAGCTACTTTCATCCCTTTGGCTATAAATGCTTCATTCATAATAATGGTAAGAGCAGTCTTGGTAAGTTCGATCCAAGAAGTGAAAAAGGTATTTTCTTGGGCTATGCACCCCTTAGTAGAGCTTTTCGAGCTTTAATAAAAGAACTTTAAGTGTCGAAGAATCTGTTCATGTAGTATTTGATGACACTAATCCAAGAGTACAAGACATTGAAGCTGGTGACGAGGAAATTACTTCTCTCAAACCAACAGAGGAAATCTCAAAAGTCACTCCTGAACCTAACACTAAAGAGTCAGCTATTGCAGAGGTGGAGTCGACTACCCCAGCTGACAAAGCCAACATTCCTAGAGAATGGAGACATAATGCCAGCTACCCTGAGAATTTTAATCTTGGGAAACCTGATGACAAAATCCAGACAAGACCTTCCCTCAGAAAACAAGTTTCGTTGGCTCTCGTATCTCAAATGGAACCAAACCAAATAAATGAAGCTATGGAAGATGAGTCATGGATATAGGCAAGAATAACTTGATCAATTCTAAAAAAATCAAGTGTGGACTCTTATCGAAAGACCAAAGAATTACTCAGTAATCAGAACCAAATGGGTGTTTCGTAACAAGTTGAATAAAAATTAAAAAGTCATTCGTAACAAAGCAAGATTGGTTGCTCAAGGTTACTCCCAACAAAAGGGTATTGATTACGATGAAACTTTTGCTCCTTTCGCAAGGTTAGAATCCATTCGCATTTTACTTGCATATGCATCATTTAAGCATTTTAAACTTTTTCAAATGGATGTTAAAAGTGCTTTTTTAAACGGCTTCATAAAAGAAGAAGTTTTTGTC
>JAJOOR010026730.1:0-16574 GCA_036250505.1 Solanum acaule
CTCTTAAAAGAGGTAATTGCTCTTGAAAACTCTTTCTAAAAAGAACATATCAAAACCATATTTTTAATATGATCATTGATGACTCGGGAAGTCATACTACATAAACATTGATGGTATATCTAGAGACCATACTGTTTAAACATTGATGACATACTCGATTGTTATACTAATCATGTTTTAGAAACTCTTTCACAAAACTCATGTTTTTCTTAAAAGAGATAGTACTCAAACTGCTCAAAACTCTTTTGGAAATCTCAGTTTTCTCTCATCTTAAATGTGAAAACATTTATAAACTTCTTTGGGAATACTTAGTTCCCTAATAACTTTTGAGAAATGAACTTGACTCTTCACTCTTGGCTTAACTTGAAACTCTATGCTCTTTACTTAACTTGAAACTCTATGCTCTTTACTCAACTTGAAACTTGAGCCTAAAAATGAAGTTAAAATGTTCAATAAAGACTCTTGAAAAACTTAAAAGACTTGCTTCTTAACTTCTAAGCTTGACTCTCTAACTTCACTTGACTTGATCCTAACTCGCCTTGAATTGGATTATGGATTCAAGGTATATGATCACATGTTTATGGATGAGTTCTTGACGTTTAGACGTACCTTGGAGTGTTGAAAACAACTACGAAACATAGGTACATTACCAAGGAACATGCATGAAAAAGTGGGGAATGAAAGGGAAGACTTGGCGTCCTTGGCGCTCTGAGAGACGCGAGGCGCCAGCCTTCAAAGCTCAGAAGGCCTAGTGGGGGCTCTGCTAGGCGCGCCGCCCCAAGGGTGGTAGCTCAGAACCCCTGTTGGGGCGCGCTGGCTGGCGCGACGCCCCAACCCTTTTTCCCCGAAAACTCAACTTTTCTCCTTCCTTTTTCCAACTCTAAACCACTTAACCTCAAAGGTTCCAGCCCCAAACATTTAGAATCATAAAACCCCTCAATATACACTAGATTCAGCTTGAAATCACAACCGGAAACATATACCAAGACAGCAAGGAACTTCAACAACACAACCAACAACTTCAACAAACACAACCACAAACTTCAACAAACACAACCAATCTTTTCTTGAAATTTAAAACGAGTTTGGCGTGTGGGGGAATGAACCAACCCAACACTATGATCTCACATACCTTAATAGGGATCACCCCCGATGAAATCCACGATGATCTTGACGAATCCTTGCTTCTTCTTTTCTTTCTCCTCTTCTTTCCTTTTCTCTCAAGAACCCTAACTCTCACTTTTAAAAGGGGAAACTGATTTAAAATCATCCTAACACCTTAATATAACCAAAAGAATTGGTTAGGGAAAAGACCAAAATACCCCTACAAATTCGGACTAAACTGCCCTGCCAACAGCCCAACTTCCAAAGGGTATAACTCACTCATACGAACTCGGAATCGAGCAAACTCGGTGGCACTGAAAAGACCATTCCACGAGCTTCGCAAACATAACTGGAAATACACCTAAATCATCCTGAGCTGGGAGTTATGACTGTTCAAAGTTGACCAAAAACTCATTTTTTTTCCATACTTACCTAAATTTCCAGATTTTTAATTCTTTCCAAAAATGACTATTTCCAATTCTAAGCTTCTTCATAGCTATTTCAAATTGCCGGATGTTACACAATCAAATCACAATTGATTACCACAAATATGTATATACAATATTTATTAGCATACAATTAAAACCTTAGATCTTATTTTCCTTTTCTTAGGATTATGTAACACAACCTTAACAAGATACCCCTACACTTTTAAATATTTCATAATAGAGATAACTTTTTCAATGTTCATAACGTTTTCAATTTTGTATGCCACAATAGCATATTAAAATATATCAAAAGGCTCCATTTTTATTTCTCAACAAAAAATTACTTTAGCATATCTAGAGAAATAG
This sequence comes from Solanum acaule, assembly GCA_036250505.1. NCBI lineage: Eukaryota > Viridiplantae > Streptophyta > Magnoliopsida > Solanales > Solanaceae > Solanum > Solanum acaule. The sequence continues at coordinate 1,899 of JAJOOR010026730.1, forward strand.
TCAATAAATGTAGCACAATAACATTTGTCACCTTTATTCATTATTTATACAAGTCTCACAAAAGATTTAAAGTGTTATTTTGAACAATTTAAATACTCTAAACACAAGCATATAATTTTATTTAATTTCTAGTATGCACAATTCGAACACAAACTTCACACTTCAAGTTTTTATAGAAATAATACATTGTGTACTATTAAAGTAAAACTAATTAAAAAATACAAGTTTAAGTTCATGTCATAATTCAAATGAATCAATCAAGTAAATGTAATTTCTAGCAATTTCATATTGAACAATATTAACCACAAATAAATTATTCTCAACATATCATCATTGTCTATAAAAACATTTGTTAACACATTATCAAATTCAAAAAAACATTCATTCAATCTTTTCTCATAAATCCATAAGCATCAATTTAGCACCAATATTAAAATCAAGTATCATCTCAAATAATACCAATACTTTCATATGTGAGTTTAATAGGAAAAAAAATTTCATTCTAAGAACTTCAAGTAATTCTAGAATCACCAACATATATAATTTTTTCTTCTTCTCCAATTTGGGTGTAGGACACAATAATTTTAATTAGCACAAATGTACTCATCAACACAAAAAATCTAACACCCAATTTCTCACTTTCACATATTAGCCACAAGATTTGTTTGAGAAATGACCACAACAATTTATATCATCCGCTTAGTCACATTTATTTTTACTTAGCGGAATTATCATTTCTCCGAATCTTCTACTATCTTGAGGGTATAATTACTTAATTTCCACACACAAATCCATTAACATATAGACATATAGTTTTGTTACATACCTAATTAACACGAATGGAAAGATCCAATTATCTTTCACAATGCAAAGATCCAAAGACAGCCTGTTCTTTTTTTTCCTTTTTTTCTTCTCAATCCGTGACACCTCTTGTAACTTAAAATCCTCAACAATTCAAAGGTACCAATAAAGTGGCAATTAGTCCACTGCATTAAGCAAATGAACAAGAGCACTATTGCCCTTCAGAGCATTCTCATCTTTAGGTCATGCTTCAAAGAAGTTGGTTATCAACAATATTAACATTGTGAGCCAAGGTAAAATTTAAAAACCAATAAAAGAAATCACAAGGAAGATATGAAAAGACATGACTTATCCTTCACTGCAACTGCACGAACTTTTAAATTTATACACAATGATATCATCTTCAAAAAGTCAAAGAATTATTCACTTATCTCTTTATCGAGTCATTTTGGCCTTCTTTGTAATTAATTTTCCGCAAGAATTAAGTTTGAAATATCCTTAAGATTGTTGTAAATCTTACGGAAAATACCTTTATCACGAACACTTGTTCTGAATTCACTAAAGCTTGTACTTCACCATGAACTCTTGTAGGAAATTCTCATAGCTTGAGGCGTGTCGAAAGACACTGTCCTTAAGGATATTTCACCCGGTATGGATGTATCCCCCAGGATTCAACAAGCTCTTCTAGTATAAAACTAGGAGCCAGAAACTAACAAAGATTCACAATAGAAAGAAAATCCAGCACATGAAACATGGACAAAGGAGAAAGGAAAATCTATCTTCAACTTTTTCTTTTATGTGAACCAAGAAGCAAATCATTTATAGGAAATGAGATAAGATCATTCTCCCAAATGTTTGCAGGAAATTCAAGACAATAATAAGAGGATTAATGGGTCATAAATGATAATAATGGGAATGTTTAAACCTGGAAGTCAACTGCCAAAATATGGCTTTCAATTGTGGATCAAATATAATGAAATTATGGCTAATCAAGACTAGGCATTCAATCACAATAAATATATATTTAATACTCATACACAAGATACGAAAGAATGTACCTAGACAATATTATGAATACTTCTTTTTGAGATATTAGAACCATTTTTCCAACAAAAAATACCAGTGACTTAGAGTTTGTGATTTTGTGCCTCTATGGAATGAACTTTGACATTGTATAAAGATTGTCAAAGAGAATTGAAGCACTACAGTTCTTTTTGTAGAATAATATTTTCAAAAGAGGTTTCATTTTCCCAACAACACTTTGATAGCATGAGAAAAAATATGTGGAAAAACTATTTTCAAATACTTGAAAAATATTTTTGAGATCATATTTAAAATGTGGGGGATTCTATGCTTATGACAAAGAAAAAATTAGATTTAGTGTCTAATTTAAATTTGGAGAACAAGATATGAAATTCGATGATACTTTTGTATTATGTTAGACCCACAAAATTCTTGGAGTATATTTGATATTGTGGTCGTTGAGTTTCTATTTTAGTAGTATATGGTACGACTAGTATGAAACTACGAAATTATATGTATAGTTGTTCAAAATGATTGAGTTCTTTTATGAAAAAGTGTCACTTAAAATGTTGTGATTTTTCATGAAAAGATATGTCTATTAAGTATAACTATTTGTATAGACATGATTATTGGTGAATAGTCATTTGTCATGTTTTGTAAAAGAAGCATTTGGACTATATTTCCTTTATTGAACCCGATGAAACTTTGTTCATGGGTAGTTCTATAACAATCAAATTGAAAGTTATGAAAAAATTCTTCCGAAAAGGACATTTGACAAGGTGATTACTCTAAACAATGTTTGTATCACACAAAATTGTAAGAAATAGGAACAAAATATTTGTGAGAAAAAGCTACCTCGTGGAGAGCTTTACAAAGTCAATATTTTTATTTGTTCTTACTTTCTTGAGTCAAACTGTTTGTGACATGAACACTTGAGGCATGTCAATTACAAAACCTTGTAAGAAAACTGATCAACTTAGAAGTTTTGTCTAACTTTGAGTGCAATAAATAAAAATGTCATATTTGTATGGAATCTAAGTATGCTGAGCATTCTTATAAATCTGTTGAAAGGAATTCTAATCCCTTAAAGTTGATTTATACTGACATTTGTGATATGAAGTCAACATCATCTCGTGGTGGGAAAAAGTATCTCATAATTTTCATTGACAATTGCATTAGAAACGACTATGTCTATTTGCTAAATGGTAAGGATGAAGCAATAGAAATGTCTAGACAATATAATATTGAAGTTGAAAATCAGTTGGGAAAAAGATAAGAAGTGATAGGGATGGAGAATATAAATCTCCTTTTGCAGAAATATGTTTGGAAAATGGATTTATCCATCAAACTAATGTACTATTCACCTAAATCTAATGGAATTGCAGAATGAAAAAAATATAACCGAACTTTGAAGAAAATGATGGCTGCATTACTTATAAGTTCATGTTTACCACAAAACTTGTGTGGAGGAACTATCCTTACTGCAAAAGGGAACAACAAAAAAGTTGTCTTTTCAGAAAGAAAGCAATTTTGTTTGTTCAGGGCACAATCCATTCCATATGAGAAATGGAAAGGAAGGAAATCCAACTTGAAATATTTTAAAGTGTGGGGGTGTCTAGCCAAAGTCCAAGTTTCTATTCCTAAAAGGATTAAAATAGGACATATGATTGTAGACTGTAAAATTAGAGTTGAGTAGTCTAGTGAAGGGTCTAAAAGACCTTGGAAAGGAAAAAAAGATCAGAATGTACTTAATGAAGAGATTTAGAGGCGAAGTAAATGTCAAAGGATCGGACATCTACTTCCTTCGAATATGATTTTGTAACATTTCTTGTGTCTTTTGTAGACTCATCCTTTTGGAAAGATGGTGTCAATAGTGAGATTGATGCAATCTTGAGCAACCATATTGGAAGTTAATTAATCTTCTTCCAGAAAATAAACCTTTGGGTTTCAAAGTGAATGTTCAGAAGGAAATTGAAAGTCGATGGAACTGTTGACAAATATAAAGCAAGACTTTTTGTCAAAGGCTTTAGACAAAAACAAGGTCTTGATCTTGTCGATATATACTCGTCAGTAACTAGAATTACATCCATCCGGATGTTAATATTATTAGTTGCGGTATATGACCTCCAAATTCATCAAATGAATGTGAAAACAACTTTCTTAAATGGAGAATCAGAGGAAGAAATTTACATGGAACAGCCTGAGGGTTTTATGGTTCCTGGTAAAGAAAAGAAAGTGTGTGAACTTGTTAAGTCACTTTATGGACTAAAACAAGCACCCAAACAATGACATAAGAAATTTGACCAAACCATGTTGGCAAATAGATTTAAGAATGATGGAAGTGATAAATGTGCTTACATTAAAATCACACAGTCATTGTTTGTTTGTAAATTGATGACATGTTGATCATTAGTAGAGACACTAATCATGTAAATACTACTAAACGTATGCTAGAAAACAAGTTTGATATGAAAGATCTTGGAGGTGCTGATGCGATCTTAGGTATAAGAATCCTTAGAATTCCATAATGTTTAGCATTGTTACGGTCTCATTGCATCAAAAAGGTACTTGACTAGTTCAAATATTTGGATTTCAATATTGTCAAGACTCCAATAAATGTGAGCTTTGCATTTCAAATGAGTGAAGGCGAAAGTGATTCACAATTGGATTGTGCTAGAGCATTGGGAAGTATGATGTATAACAAGAAGTGTACACAATCAGATATAGTATGTGCTATTAGTAAACTGAGTCGGTTCACGAGTAATCCCAATCGAACTCATTGGATGGCAATGAAAAGAGTTTTGGGGTATTTAAAACATACTCAAAACTGTGTCTTGCATTATAACAATATCCAGCAGTATTGAAAAGGTATAGTGATGCAAATTGGATCACCGGGATCGAATGAAGTAAAATCCATGAGTGGATAAGTATTTACTCTTGGTGGAGGAGTAGTCTCTTGGAAATCTTCCAAAAATACATGTATCGCTAGCTCTACAATGATCTCCGAGCTAGGTGCTCTAGATAAGGCCGGTGAATAAGTTGAAGGACTCCGGAATTTCTTGATAGATGTTATTTTTTGGTCCAAACTTTTGGCATCAGTATGCATACACTTTGATAGTCAAGATGCAATAGGTAGGGCATGAAACATGACGTATAACGGAAAGTCTCATCATATAAGAAATAGACATAATACTGTTAGAAAACAACTACTCTCTAGTGGAACTATCACAATTGACTATGTAAAGTCAAAGGATAATGTGTCGGATCCACTTACAAAAAGGCCTAACTAGAGAGAAAGCTGAAGATCATCTAAGAGAATGGGTTTACGGCTTAGGACAAGTCATCATGGCAGTAACTCTATCTAGCAAACTGGAGATCCCAAGAGCTAGATTCAAGGAGAAAAACAAAGTTGTGACTGACGGTTAGATATTGTCAATCAACTCAATCCATTCTCATGATGAAGACAATGTTTAGGAATGAGGTTAAAACATTAAGGCTTGCCAATGAGTTAATAAAGCTTAATGTTTTTAATGATTTGCTAAGTTTGGCAGACTTGACCAAATAGTGTATCTACGTGATGACACGGTTAGAAATCACATATGTGAGTGTGAAATGTAACCCACTTCAAACAAAATTATTTTCAAAAGCCTATTCTCTATACACTTATGAAACTAGGAGGTGTTCATGGCTGAAATGAACACAACCGTAAGAACCATAAACGGTAAAGGATTAATTGTGTGACATATGGTTGTCTAGGTATACACCAAATCTCGATAGTTCAAAGATATCACATCTACCGATTGACCGAGTATATCCGACATATGTTCAGTACGGAAAGTCCAAGGGGAAACCTACTTATCCAGATGCAAATATTCTTGCTTGTAAAGTACACATACCTATCCGTTTCTTTTTCTTGAAGTCATTCCCCATTAATGGGGGGGAATTGTTGGGTTTTAAAAGGTGCGAATGGAAAATAAAGAGTTGCAACTTTTATGAAGAGTTGTGACTTTTATGAAAAGTTGTGACTTTTATGAAAAGTTATGACTTTTATGAAAGGTTGTGACCTTTCCAAAAGATTATGACTTTTCCAAAGGTTTGTGACCTTTCCGGTAAGGCACAATAAGAACCTTTTCACACTACCCTTTGTTTTTTATAAATTGAGGGATTTCCTTTAATTTTAGTTGAACTAATTTTTCTGGACTTCTTCTACTACTACTAAATCTAGTATTCAAATTGTACTTTACTACCGTTGAGTGGTTCGCTGACACCGTGGTTTTAGGTACCGATACACCGGTGAGTAAGATCGTTCTGTCCTGGGAGGATATATTCCATTAACCTCGGGTACTTGAGGGAAATAATTTCCTTAAGGGGACACTGTGCATTCAGTGGGCTCGATTTCCTTTCTTTGAGAAAAATATTTTTATATTGTTTCTAATCTGTTTCTGATTCTATTTTCTCTTCTAGTTTTAATTTTCTAGTTTGAAAATACTCTTTAAATTTTGTTGTTTCTTACCAAGTTCTTCAAAGTTTTGTTCTACGTATCTTAGGAATACAAGATGAACAACAGTAACCCCAACCTTTTATCTCCAAAACTCCTCCTTAAATTGATGAAATTTTCAAAACACCTTAACGACTAGACTAAACCTTTAACTTGGATCAAGATGTGTCAATACTTTTATATATATATATATATATATTAAATCAAAATATAACCTCTATATACAATGTAATTTTCTGACGAATGAGTGTCGCTTGTAGGGGGTAAAATCAAACTCAACCCGGCCAACCCAACCCAACCCATTTAGGTTTGGGTTTGTTATTGACCCGCCCATTTGTTAGCTCAACCCATTGGGTTGATATGTGTCAATACTTGTATCCATATTACTTGTCCTAAACTTCATTTCATTATTCAATGCCCATATAAGTGATCTCCAAATTATGTTCATTTCACCATGTAAGTTTCTCTATGCTTGAGTTAATTTGTCAAGGTTGAAACTTCTTTTCTATACTTTCCTATAGTTTGGTTTTAGTTCCTTTTATATGAGTTGTTGATGTTCGGTATTTGTTCTGATTTTCTTATCATATTTGGATTCGTTTTACTTGAAGGAAGGGAAAACACTTGTCATAAGTAGTATCTCTTTCATATTTGGCTAATGCTTTTCTCAGATTTCGTATTCTGATCTCTTTTTAATAGTGAATTGCTCAAACCGTGTTGATTTATTATTTCTTTGTATTGTATTGTATTGTTTATCGTCCTTTAAGATTTGCTCCAACTATGTACATATTTATATATATCCATATGTGAACCCCTAACAAAATTAATTGATGGCTTATTAGTAAGGAAGGGTTCGTGGAATAAATAGTTTCTACACTAGTGTTGTGTGTTCGAACCAACCCCAAACTCCTAATCGTGGCACAACACAATCATGAATCATTGCAGGAAGATATAGTGTCACGAAGGAGAGAATATGTACATGCTCGATCCGGAGAAGAGGTTCCACTCAAGGATGGATATCGTTTATGCAAAGGAATTAAGGCTAACCGATACAATTCGAGTTACATACAAGTGAAAAAATCAAAAATAAATTGACTAATGAAAATTAAAGGGTAGAAATTCCGATAGGAATTGAAGAATGAAAATTCTCTCAAAAGTTTGTCCAACTTTGAGAATTACATAGAAAAGTCATATAATTTTATTATTTTGTATTAATAAGATCACTCCACTTATGTTTTTTTCTTATAAAATCAATCATCCAAATTTATCATAAAAATATGATATGACAAAATAAATTGATAATGATGAATTCATATTCAAAATTTATTCAATAATGATGAATTTAGAAATTTTGATCCAAAAGTGTCACGACCCAAAACGAGTCATGAGTGGCACCCACACTTAACCTCCTAGGTGGGCAAATCAAGGAATTGAAACCCCAACATATATTAATTGTTAAACTTACGAAATACAAACCATAATGCGGAAGCTCAATCTTATTAAGACAAGAAACACAAATCCACTAAAGTCTACTATATGTCATTCCCAAAACCTGAAAGTCATCACATCAAGGACATCTAATCTTCAAATATTAAGTCTAAGAGTATTAAAGACACCAAAATAAATGAATAAAATAGTTTATGTCCGAAAACTAAGGATATCATGCCATGACCAAGAGAATCCAACACGAGCTTGAATGAGTAGCTCACCCTGGAACCTGATATGCTAGAGGCTGGCTAGAGTTGAGGGCGAGTCAAAGTCGTTGGTACACTCGCTGCACTCTACAAAAGAAAAACACAAGTAGGTCTCAGTACAAGGCAACATGTACTGAGTAGATATCATCGGCTGACTCAAAATAGTAACTAATATGCAATGAATAATAGTATAAAATCAACTATAGCACTTAGCAGGTGATAAGCAACAAACAACATAAACAAGTGACAGCTGAAGCAAGTACGTAATCAATCACAATATCAAGCACACACACGTGGACTCATCCCTCCACACCACGCTTGTTTGGGAAATGAGTTCTTTGAGATTGAGTGCATTCAGTTAATTCAATATGTTTTCCTATTTAATGTTACCGTGTTGGAACGTGACACCCCAATCCATAATACCGTGTTGGAACGTGACACTCCGATCTAATAATACCGTGTCAGAACGTGACACTCCGATCCAATAATACCGTGTCAGAACGTGACACTCCAATCCATAATACCGTGTCGGAACGTGACACCCCGATCCAATAATATTGTTAATTTATCATTTATTAGCACCACTTTTCACAGCATTAACAATATTTCATCAAGCCTTCTTTATTCAAGGCATCACTTCGATAGAGAGGGCTCAAGATTATAAATTTCACGGTCTCAGGATTTCAGACCAATCACAAACCACACAACCACACAATCAAGTACATAGAGAACTTCACAATATCACTCAATGCATATCAATCACTATTAAGAGTATATCTATCACATAGAATAAACCATAACCTACCTCCACCGAGAGAAACGAAGTCAAGCAAGCTACTTCTCCAACACTTTTCCGTTCCTCAATGCCTCCAAACATTTCCAATCTATCAGGTATATATGCATAATTTGTAAGTTAACGAGTCTATAGACATCATATTGCTCTATGTCTAGCCTAGACCCAAAAACTCACCTAATTTTATAATCAATTTCCTAAAGTTCAAACCTAAGGGTAAGTCTTAATTCCTCCAATTAACATAACTTTAATGGAATTTAAATAATTCGATACACCTAATATTTAATTACTTATCTTAATATATCAAAACTTGAATCATAAGGTGATAACATATGAAAACTCTTAGATAACAGAGACAGATATGAAGTCATTGGCGTTAATTTACCACTAAACAAGTATGCATAATTTTCTTTTCCTAAATAAAAATCGACCCATTCTACCATTATAATATTCCTAGGTTGTCATCACTCATGATAACCATCATCCTGGCAATTTATTAGCTACTAATATTTGTCTCTCCAAAATCCTAAAACCCAAAACATTAACAGAACCTCAATTGTTTGGTATCTTCAACCATTCACCATCTAAGCTTTGCCAATATCCCTTTTTCCCTTCTTCCTCATTTAATTAATATATTAATTTAAATATGACATCAACAAATACATGAATTAAATTATAATTACGAATAGTCCAAAATACCCATTTAGAATCTATCAGAAAGTATTTTATGAAACGAAATGCTCTAGTACTCAAAACGACCAAAAGGGTCATTACATTAGATACCAATTTACCCATCGTTTGTCCTCAAACAATCAAAAGAAGGCGAGGGTAAGAAAGGGTACCTGAATCAATAAAAAGGTGAGGATATCTTTCATGCATATCAGCCTTACTCTCCCAAGTGGACTCTTTAACTGGCCGATTCTTTCACTGAACCTTGATAGATGCAATCTACATTGACCTCAACTTGCGAACCTCCCTATTTAAAATAGCTACAAGCTCCTTCTCATAAGATAAATCCTCATCAAGTAGGACTGAATCCCAACTAATAATATAGTTCCCATCACTATGATATTTCTTCAACATGTACACATGAAACACTAGGTGCACTCCTAATAATCCTAGGGCAAAGTCAATTCACAGGCCACCTTTCTCACACACTTAAGAACTTCAAATGGCCCAATATACCTCGGACTAAGCTTACCTCGCTTACCAAACCCCATCACACCCTTCATAAACTCTAAGTACCTGACCTCGATCTACATACTCCTTCTGCCTACTTTAAGCTACTAGAAATTTCTCCTAGATGATTTTCACCTTCTCTAACTATTCCCTCAAAATATCAATACCTAAGGTTTCACCTCAAATGTATCAAACCAACCAATTGGAGACCTACACTTCCTCCCATACAATGCCTCAAATGGGGCCATCTCAAAACTCAAATGATAACTATTGTTGCATGTAAATTCAACTGACAACAAAAACCATTCCCAATAATCACCATAGTACACATCGATCAGGATGAATCGTTTCTCACATAACCATGATAAAATCCTGAATTAATACTAGCTACAATCAAAAGTGAACCTGAACTAACCACCACACACTCATAATACACAAATCATCATTGATCTTATCAATATTTTCTGGTCACAACTTAATCTTTTCACGTGATTAAGTTATAAAAATTTGATCTTTAGACATCAGGTACTCATCAAGGGAAAATCAAACTTATATGATCAAGTAACCACCCATTGAGGGATACACTCAAGCATACATAACCTCTAACAACACTTTTGAAATGCTAAATTAGTAGTTGTGATTATAAACAACCCTTAAGAAGGTTAGAGTTAGACCCAATGGTCCCCACATTCAACCGTACATAATCGAAATATGACCTCAATGACTAGATAAATATTAAGACCGTCGGACAACTGTAAATACTCATGATAGCTCTTCTATAATTTCTCATAAGCAAGGTTATACATGTAGAATGACTGGAATACTTCAACAGCTCCAAGAAAACACCAAATATGTCATCTGAGATAACCAAGTTTGCCTAAACATCCTACAGGACATCGCAGGATCGGTACACCTGATCCACCACTAGGGATCCACCCACAAAAGTGAAAACACGAGTGGGCATAACTAGTGAATCATACTCCAAACCATGTACAGAACAAAAAAAAGTTGGTCACATAAGAATGTACGGAACCAAGCTTGAATTACACTAAATGCTTCCTCTATAGAGCCCATATCAAACATTACCATTCAGTTGACTTAATTTCTTTGATTTTACCTACCAATAATCCACCGGTCTAGCTCCAGTACGATCGTACCTATACTCTATTTGTCTGACTCCATATACTCTTCACATTATTTCACTGAAGCACACACTCTCAATACTCACAACCATCATAACCACTCCGATCATTTACCTTACTCTAAACCAACACTTTTAAGTGAAATTCTTGCTTAGTTCATTTAACATTCAAAAGTAACAAACTTTATGAACCAAATCATGCATAAGTCCTTCCAAATGTTTAATACCCGATGTAATCGATCATTTCTTACCTTACAAATTCATACCTTGACAAAATACACCACTACGAATATAGACTTACAATGAAAAACTTGAATTGTAAACCTAACTGTGTAACCCAATCCCTTTATCTACCAACATTAGTTCATACCTTGAAGATTTTTATGAATTCATGTATATTATCTTATCATTAATCACCTCTCCATCGTCCTTACCATATTCTTTGCTAAAATTCCAATTGTACTCATTACCAAACTCAAAATCCTAAAGAACTTATCATCACACTCGAGCTGAACGTTTGTAGACTTTTTTCTCAAGTCTTATTCAATCATTTTTAACCAATATAATGAAGCCATGACACTGTTACCATAACCAGAGAAAAATAGATGAAACTGCGTGTCTCCAAATCCAATTTTCAACTCCTATGAAGATACCTCTTTAGCCCTTGCAATAAGATAAAATATTCTAGCTCTCACCTCTTTCTGAAGGCTACACTACATCCCAAAAAAAATAATCATTATGACTCTAGCTCCTTTAAATTCTATTTGAGCAATGTTCCAAAACATTCTATAACTTTTTATACGACCACGCTACATGTCAAATGGTGGTAAACCCCAACTTTAAATACCCACAGGTTGTCATTACCATACTTAAGTCGTTTAACCAAATATTCTTATCATATAGTCGCATCCAAATCATAATCTATCAAAATCTTATTACCGTTATGCTCCGTAGTCATTGCCGTCATCACGAAGTCAATCTTATTATCGACATGACACCTTAAATCCACTTATACCACCCAAATCCAAAGAACTAACCTAATTTTATATGCACTTTACTACTAAAATCCTCAATCACCTTCACACAATTATACTCAATGAGACTTCTTTTACCCATAAGATTGTCATTCCGATATCAATCCACCAATTTGGAGTTTAAGATAAATCACCAATCCTCATTTAGAATCCTCAAGATACACTTCATAACCTAAATGCATTAATACCGTACCAAAGATTCACCACTAAAATCTTTCTTAAAAATAAAGCTTAACCCAAGTGTCTGTAGTAACAAACTAGTTGGTTTCTCAAATGTGAATGCAACACCGAATCTCATTATCTGAACACGTCATACAACTGATAACTCCTAAAGTAGTTAGTATTCACACTTGACAATCGATGTATTCGTTTCCACATAACACTAGTACCACACCATGAAAGTTCATTATATCCATCACTAGAACACATCATACCTATCGAGAAGATCGTACACCAATAGCTAACACATTTCTATCCATTGAATTGATCAAAAACATTATTAAATTCATTCTTAGATCAGGTCGATAACAAAACTAACACACATCATAACTTTAACCAAGTAAGCATCAATATTATTTTAGTAATCGTATCATGACCCTTTTTGATATACACTGAATCTATGAAACCATAATAGAAATTCTGCCCTCAATTTCATCAACATAATTTCATCATTCGCTAAGCAACCCATATATGTTATGATAACTTTACTAATTGTAATTTCCAAAGTAATGGTGTTCATTATCTAGTCGTCCCTTATGAAACTTCTTGTATGTTGTCACATCGTCAAAGTCATTTGACTTCACCACCCCCTCTACCTCCTATTCCTCAAAGTCTGGGGTATATACTTCTCCATCAAAAAGCTAGAAAATGTTGTTCAAGTCATAGGTAGTGCCATTACTGGTAGGACTCAACACGAGACCGCCACCACATTTTCGCATCTCCCCCAAAATTAGTATGTCAAAAACTCAACGTCCAATCACTCTACCATATCCATCTTATGAAACAACTCATGACAATCAACAAGGAAATCATAAGCATCTTCATATTCAGAACTCATGAAGAATGGGGGTTTCAACTTTAAGAACCAAAAAAAGAAAAAACATGTTGATCACTAGTCATTACAGGCCCTCAGTAAATCGGGGAAACATGTCTATTTCCAAGGACGCATTGTCTCTTCCTAGTGTTGTTGTTTACACATCTATTACTCTAGTACTAACCATATTTGAAATAGACTGAAGAAGGTCAGATACCAATTTGTATCACCTAGATACCAATTGGATTCAAGTAATAGCACGAAAGAAAGAATGAAATGAGTTTTCCTGTAGTCTAATAGCCTCTCAAAGAAAAGTAAAGGCATCTCCGTACCGTTCTGTAAGACTCTACTAGACCCGTCCTTGTGTGATAAGATCACTAAACCAAACGATCTGATACCAAGTTTGTCATGACCCAAAACGAGTCATGAGTGGCACCCACACTTAACCTCCTAGGTGGGAGAACCAAGGAATCCAAACCCCAACATATATTAATTATTAAACTTACAAAATTAAAACCATAATACGGAAGCTCAATCTTATTACGACAAGAAACAATAATGATGAATTTATAAATTTTGGTCCAAAAGTGTTGTCAACCATCTCCAATTGGCCCAAATACTAATGTCTATTTCTTTGTATTTCAAGAATTCAAAAGTCCTTAATTTAAAGGTCAAAGAAATATAATATTGATAGTAGCTGACAAAATTGTAACACCTCGTATCTGAAAATAGACCAGATTGTAGATTTCTAGTGTTGCAGGTAGCACTCACGGGCACCATCCACGGACTGTAGATTGACTCATGGTCCATCCTGCAGGTCCGTGGTTCGTGTCAGCAACCTCCCCCAGAACTCAGCCAGAAATTCGGCCAAGGGTTGACCCACGGCCGGACCTACGGTCCGTAGGTCAGGTCACGGACCGTGGTTCGTGTCCGTGGATCGATGGCCCAAAGGCCCAGCTTCAGTATTTATTGATGGTTAACCAGCATGGACCGTCAGTCGATCGACGGTCCGTAGGTCTGACAGTAAGTTAGGGTCAACAGCCAGTTTGCTGAAAATTATTGATGGGTCAACTTCAGATGGTCATAAATTTTAGCACAAAAGGAATTGTGTGTCCCATGAACTATGGTATGATAGATAATTGAATTATCTTTCCAAAGCCACCAAGTTTGCCAAATTCTGACCTCCGAGTAAAAAGTTATGTTCGTTTTAGTAAAGGCATGTCGAGCAGGCTTGACTTACGAACACAATCTATGGACCGTAGATTGACCTACGGCCCGTAGGTCCAATCCGTAGTCACTCCAACAGGAGTTAATTCAAGGGTCTTTTGGTCTTTTCGTATTTCGTTTAACCCCTAAGATACGTCGTTTAAACCCTAAATCATGAGATTTTAATCAGTTTAAGCCTAGAAACATAACTAGAACTTACCTAAGTCAAATCATTAATCAAACTTAGAAGAATTAGAACGCTAAGAGGAGAAAAGAG
>JAJOOR010026731.1:0-15108 GCA_036250505.1 Solanum acaule
AGGAGAATTTATGGTGATGATATCTTGAGAAGAAGAGAGTAGATTAACTATTGTTGAAATGAAATTGTAAGGTGAAATTCTTGAATCAGAAAGGAGGAGACATAATTGAGTGATAAACATGGGGGGGGGGGGGGAGGGAGAATTAAGAGAGAGTGGTTGATTTGGAGTGAAAGAGTTATTTAAGCAGATAATTAATCAATAATAGTTTTAAGGGATGTGGATATCTAATAGTATTTTCAAATAATATATTAATATATGGTATAAAATACTAAAAGTGATAATATATGTAATTATTTAAAAGTAAAGATAATATTAGTATATATAGTAGTGATGTATGTCTAATAAGATAGTTTATCCAAAAGAAAATCACGACATCACGAAAAATAAGCACACAAATATTCTAGGTAAAATATCAGTACTAAAACTTAAATCTTACAGTTAATGTATGCGTTGGATAACTATGAATTTTGTTTGGCATGTGGGCTACTGGAAGGGTTGAAATTGAAAAATATATGGCTGCAAATCTTGGAAGGTAATTGTCGCCAATGGGTTAGTGATTAACTATCATTGGCTAATGATTTGTACTTGGGTTGGGAAAAAAAGGAAAATAATTCAAATTTTGGAGTTTCTTGTTTGCTGCAACATGTAGGCTATTGTTGGGATACCATCTATTGTGGGTTGATCTTTTTATTTATTTTATTATAACGTTATGATTCTAGTTATGATATTGTGAAATATGCGATTAAATATTAGGTGTATTATATTATATAAATATAATTAAATTTATGATATTTGAAAGAATTGAGACTTAACTCTAGACTTAAAATTTAGGAATATGAGACTTGACATATTAGTTGACATCAAGATTTATAGACTTGATTATTGATTGGAAAGAGTTTTTGGGTCTAGGCTAGACGTATAGTAATATGGGTGTCAACAGACTCACTTGCTTACGGATATTACATATTTGATAGATTGGGAACGTTCTGAAGCTTTATGAAAGGAAAAAGCAAAATCTTGAGGATTCATGACACGTGTTCGGCATTCAAGGTATGTTAAGACTTTCAGACTTCATTGAAGGACATTTTTCTAATTAAAGACTAAAAATGGAATATTAATAGACAATGGGTCAGGGAAAAAGATGGGGGTCTCGTACCAATGGTGTGACAGGCATTGGTACAAGTACCAGTGTTATAAAGGGAAAATTTACTACTATAGAATGACGGATTGTAATTTGAGAATGTCAAAGCATATGGTCATTAGCTGATGTATTATTGACTTGATTTGTTTGTGTGATTGTTTCTTTATTGAACCGGTATATTTGTGATAGTTGAGGTGATTATTTATCATGCCGATATTTGATTGATTGAGATGCATCATCATCCCTTTTATTGAAATCTTATTGTGCACATGCATTGACATGAAATTGAGTATAAGTTGGGCACGTGGAGATCGTCTGTGCTGGGGATTGTGATATATTTTGATTATAAGTTGGGCATGTGGAGATCGTTTGTGATGGGAATTATTTGATTGCTATATGTGAAAATTGCTCTTCTTTTAATTGACATTATTAAACTTTTGTCCTTTATATATTAACTATATTCCTAAAATATTGTGTCTTTAGGAGTCCTTACCCTACTCTCTAGATATGCCCTGAATAATTAAGTAGATCATGAATGATGTGTAGGTGGTATCGTTACCAATTTTTTCGTTACTTTTTATTAGTATTATTTATTATAAAATTTGTTCTAAGAGTGTTGATTAATTAACTTTATTGTAATTTTAGTAACAGATTCTTGTGTGAAGAAAATCAATATCATTTTATTATAAATAGAGAGATGATTATTGGCACCTACAATAAAAGAGAATATTTTAAGAAAATTATTTTGATAGTTTTTCCCTCTCATTTTGTTAGAGACATACAATTATTTTATAGGGTAAATAAATGATTCAAAATTTATAGTGTGAAAGAAAGTTTTTTATGGTGCATGGTTTATATTAACGATCATATTTTAAGTCTAAATATTAAACTTTTGAAGTTTGTGAAAGTTCCTTATCAATTATCAAATAGAAATCATTATTTTACAATTAAAATAAAATAAATTTTCGAATTGATGATTTAGAGAGTGTTTAGAGTTAAATAATGGGAAAATATTTTTATAAACATATATATATATATATATATATATGAAAAAATAATCAAATTCTATTCCGACTAAGTTTATAACAAGATGGTATTGTTTCTTATCATGATGGTGCGAAACGCGAATAAGTTCACTAGTATGATTGTGAAATTGGATGAAAAAGAGAAAAATGTGACAAAATGGTCAAATGACCCCCAATCTATTAGTTAATTATCGACTACACACTTATACTTTACGGGGGTCCTATTACCCCCCTAGACATTTTAAAAGTGGAATATATTGCCCCTTAAAAGGTCACACCCAGATTTGTGGTAAGTGATGGGCTGCACGCGCAATGCCATGTAAATTTATTGTACTTTTTTTTTATTAAAATATTATTATTCTACTTTTTTATTCTATTTCCCTTTTATTCTTTTCTATTTCAGCCCATTCTTCTTTTCTTTTCCTTTTCTTTGACTACAAATTTTTTGCCATTAAAGTGAAAATTCCAAGTTCCATTTCTAAAACCTCAAAAATTTTAGGATTTTTTTTTTTTTCAACCAAACTACCATGCATTCAAAGTGTGCAATCCTTAAAGGGACATTGCTATTATATAAAGTAAAACATTTGAACTGCATCCTAATGACTTAAAATTCAATTACTAAAACATTAAACATACTACCAAAAAACTAGAATATAGATAGGATCTCCATATAACTATTCATAACAAAAAATCATCTATTGGAAGACAATGTAACACAAAAGAACCAACATCCAAAATAACTAAAATTCAACAGTGCAACATAGGAGAAGGCAAAAAAGGAAGTTCTGGGTGACTTCAGAGGCAATCTAGAAAAGTGAGGTTCCCTTTCCTTTCTTGTCCCCACCAATTTCAAAATGCTTGCACCTCTTGATTGGGTGCTGTGAAACATGTTTGTAGCCTTGGCACTGCAACCTCAACACAATCTTCTTTGTGGTTTTAGCCTTTTTGTGGAAGACAAGCTTGGTCTGACCATCATAACCTGACTGTTTCCTGTCATAACGACGCTTTCCCTGAGCAGCCAAGCTATCTTTCCCCTTCTTGCATTGTGTGACCTTATGCAAGGTGTGCTTTTTGCAGTCCTTGGACTTGCAGTAGTTCTTCTTTGTCTTAGGAAAGTTCACCATTTTTGCAGGCCGAGAGGTTAGACAGAAATAGTAGAGAGCACAATCACCATTCAGCTGGTGCCAATCCAAAAAATTTTAGTTTCTTAATCTTTGTTTGAATTATTTTCAGAGAAGTTCTCAATTTTCTTATACAAGCCAATCTTGAATATCTAGGTTTGGTATTTAATGGGTGTTCTCCGATGAGAATATTGTCGGAGTTTGGGAAGCTAAAAAATGAAGTATATTTGAATGAGATATGAATTTGATTGGTGAAATCCTTGAAAGTTTACTACTTTTTCAAAGTCGTAAACATATTGATTTGGTTCACAACAATTTAAAAGGAGAAAATCTTCAGGATTGTTTGTTGGAATTCTACCCTCTTGAATTCTGTAAAGGAACACGTACTCACTACTTGTTTCTCTTTATTTGAAGCTTAACAATAAACAATTTCGTATAACACTTTGTATTATTTATAAACCTCCAAATAACACAACGATTACAAAGCTATGTAACCTAAGGAATTATAAACTCTAATTCCTAACTATCCAAGACAAAAACCCCCAGGTTTAAGTCTTCTATTCGTTCTTCAAGTTATTCAAACTTGTCAAACGAAAACCTACTCACAAACACTTGATTGTATTAAAAAACTCTTGACTACAATCGTACAATATTTCTCTCAACTCGCAGCACTCCCTAAAATAAAAATCAAAACTCTCATAAAACTCTTGATCGTGTTTTGATAGTACTCTCAATGTAAGTGCGCAAGTTTCTTCAAAGAAACTATTGCCCTATATATAGATCACGCTTCCACAAAGTCTTGTTCAACTCGAACTTGTCTTTGCCGCCACCTTAAAGTCTTGTTCAATTCGAACTTGACTTAGACTCCTGTTTGCACTCGACTTCTTTCACAGAAAAACTTACGCGTAGTAGTTTTCCTTAATTGATTAAGAAAACTTCCTTAATCGTGAACTCCTTCTTCTATACATTTTAGATAAAAACACCTTGTATCACGTATGCACGACCTGTTCTATGCACTTTGACATTCTTCAAAACTCATAAGCTCCTAAAAAATTCCCCCTTTTTGACTATGGCAAATTTTTCAGGCTTGGATTGAAATCTGCTTGCATTGAACAGGTTACACATATGCCATATATACGCTTCTCTTCCCCCTTTTGACATTAGGCAAAAAATCTGGAAATAAAGACATATCCATGCCACAAGCAATAATATCACAACAAGCTATAACAAAAAAAACACCAAACTGAGTCATTAGATACATCACAGATCAAAGACAAAAACCATTATCCACACCAAACAGAAATGCCTACTAAGACTTGAAAAAGTGAGATCCCAAATAACAAAACATAGCACAAGCAAATTGGTATTTAGACAGAAGGTTGCAAAGCAGAGGACGAGGAAGGGGAGCCTTTGGTTAGTAGCTCAAAGATATGCTTCAGATGATCGAAATTGGATGATCTCTCAGCATTTAGTGCAGCCTGAGTCTGAGCAAGCTCCTCTTTAAGCCTTGAATTTTCTTCTACCAATCTAGCATGCTCCAATCAATAATCAATGTGCAACTGATCTATTGCAGCATAGTGAGAAACCTGTAATGCAGTAATTTCCTCATTCTTAGCAGTCAATGAGGCTGTCAAACGTTGCATAGGTGCATTTGCTCCTCTTGAGGTTGTAGGTATAGCAACATTATCTACTACCCCCAACATATCCTTGATAGTCTGTTCTTGCCATTCCTCGATAGGAACCTGAAAATACTTAAAGCTATCGCCTAGCCAAAATCCATACCCAAGCCCATGCTCTGTGCTATCATCCACGCAGATCCTATTAATGTGACTAACGATCAATTTAGGTAGATTAATTTGAACCTGTGAAATCAGTAGCTCCATGAGTGTGAGATCCAAATAGTTTGCCTCCGTACGTTTCTGCTTCCAAGGGAGAATAATTTTGTGTACCACATCAAAGAGTAGCTTATGTAGAGGAAGCATAGCTCATTTGTCCACCCTAGTGTAGTTCGCTAAAGTAGGATCATTCGCAAACCAACGAGAAATCTCAAGGGCTGATGATAGACCCTCTAAGGGAGGCCAACTACGTTTGACATAATGACACTATCCCAAGTTAGGTACACCCAGTATTTTTTCCAAAACTTCAGCTGTTAATGTGAACAATACACCACCAACACTACTCAAAAAAGAAGAGCCAGACCCAACATCATTTATATAGAATTACCTAGTTGCTTTCCTAGCCATCTTACGACGTCGATTACCCCAAAGAAACAACGCAGTCCAGCCTTGTGCATTCAACAGAGTAAGCAGTTCACCCATTTCATTCCCCCCCAAACCAGTAATCAACCTACCACGAATCACACTTTTTTTCTTAAATGACTATATTTGATCCTGATATTTCTTTCTTTCAATTTCAAGATCACTATCACCATTCTCTATGTGACCAGAGTCCTTTGTTTTAGATGCATTTCTTTTTCTTTTTCTACTCTTCTTGGATTCAACTATGTTAGCATCAATCTCTATAGATTTAGAGGGAAGAACAACCTTACTCTTCACCGGGCGAGTTTTCGGAGTAGCCATAACACAAATCACTGCATCCCGAGTTTGTTGTCCAGAACGAGTCACTCGTACCTGAACCGGCTCTGATGTATTCGAAATAGGACTTTCTTGAGCCTCAAGAAGAATCATAGCAAGTGGTTGGACGGACCGTGTACTAAGTCGTGAACGAAGTCTCTTAGGAATCAGTTGAACTATTGGAATATCATCGTCATCTTCATAGGAGAGATGAACTTGTTCCTTCGATGATATGGGTTCCCCCTCACTATGTGCATTCGTTTCTTCTCCTAAATCACAAATACTCTGGTTTCTCCTTTCCTCCTGAATCAATGCTTCTTCTATAAGAGGATATGCTAGATGGGTTATTCCGCAAGGGTCAGTGATCATAACAACAGATAATTCAAAAAGGTTTTCTGGATTTTCAAAGGGGATGATGGCAAGGTTGAAATTTGAGGGAGACACCATGATTTTGAAAATAGGGTTTGATGATTTTAGGAGCGAGACTAATGAAGGAGAATGGGTTTCTGTGGAGAGTGAGAAAGAAAAGGGTTTTTAAATTTTTGAGAATGATTACAGGGAAGTGGAAGGATTTTTAGAGAAGAGGAACATGTTGATTTGATGGAGAAGTCAGATTGATTTGATTTTGGCGGTTTAAAAAAAATCCTTCTGATAGGTATTTAATGCGGGAACGGGTACCAGTGCACAAGTCTTAATATTTTGGTCTCACTTAAATAAGTATAGTAGACATACCTTTTGGTGTAGGATGATGATTTTTGAAATCCAAATCCTTGAGTTCCTAATTACCTAAGAATGATGAATTCGTTAGTTACAGTTCGTTATGAGTACTAAAAACTTTTAGCATAATAGTACATAATCAAGTGCCATAGTTTACTCTCGTGAGCAGAGATACTCAGGTGATCTTCATCATTCCTAATTCCAACCTGTTCTATTCAAAGTGTTCCCTTGCTAATGCCTTTGTGAAAATGTATGCAATTTGTTGTTCAGTGCCACAGAAATTCATGGAAACTTCCCCTTTTTCTACATTGTCCCTTAAAAAATGATGATGAATATCTATGTGTTTAGTTCTTTTATGTTGGACAAGATTTTTTGCAATGTTATTTGCGCTTGTGTTATCACAAAAAATTGGGACACACTTAAAACTAAGACCAAAATCACTGAGTTGTTGTTTGATCCATAGTAGTTGAGCACAACATGAGGCTGCTGCTACATATTCAGCTTCCGTGG
The DNA here is from genome assembly GCA_036250505.1 of Solanum acaule. Classification (NCBI taxonomy): domain Eukaryota; kingdom Viridiplantae; phylum Streptophyta; class Magnoliopsida; order Solanales; family Solanaceae; genus Solanum; species Solanum acaule. The sequence continues at coordinate 7,088 of JAJOOR010026731.1, forward strand.
TGGATAGTGCGATTGCGTTCTGTTTCTTTGATCCCATGAAATTAAACATGAACCTAGAAAGTGAGCCATACCTGTGGTACTTTTACTGTCTGCTAGATAACCAGCATAATCTGCATCAACATATCTTATTAATTCGAAATTACTCCCTTTTGGATACCATAGTCCTAAGTAAGTGGTTCCTTTCAAGTATCTGAGAATTTTTTTAACAGCTTGGAGATGAGATTCCTTGAGGTTGGTTTGAAATCGAGCACACAAGCCCACACTGAACACAATATCAGGTCTGCTAGCAGTAAGATACAAAAGTGAACCAATCATACCTCTATACAATTTTTGCTCCACAACAGAACCTGTTCCTTCGAGATCTAACTTAGTGGCTGTGGCTAATGGGGTGTCTATTTGTTTCACATCTTCCATTTTGAATCTTTTAAGCAGTTCCTTGACATATTTCTGTTGGTGAATTAATGTACATGTAGGTGTTTGCTTTATCTAAAGCCCTAAAAAGTAGTTTAACTCTCTAATCATGCTCATCTCAAACTCATTGCTCATGAGGTTGGCAAATTCGTTTGTGAGTGCCTTGTTTGTTGCTCCAAATATGATGTCATCAACGTACACTTGTACAATCAGTAGATCCTTTCCTTTGTTTCTGAGACAAAGTGTATTGTCAATTTTACCTCTTGAATATCCATGGCTTAGGAGGAATTTTAACAATCTATCATACCATGCCCTTGGAGCTTGTTTCAACCCATAAAGAGCCTTTCCAAGCTTATAGACATGGTCAGGATAGTCAATCTTCTCAAAGCCAGGGGTTGTTTAACGAACACTTCTTCTTTTAGTAATCCATTGAGGAATGGACTTTTTACGTCCATTTCATACAAGGTGAATTCCATGTGTGCTGTAAATGCTATGAGTAATAACCTGATTGCTTCCAATCTTGCTACTGGTGCGAACATCTCATCATAATCTATCCCTTCTTATTGATTGTACCCTTGAACTACTAACCTGGCTTTGTTTCTCGTTATTGTACCATGTTCATCTAACTTGTTCCTAAATACCCACTTTGTACCAATTATGGTTCTGTTTGATGGTTTAGGTACAAGGTTCCAAACTTTACTCCTTTCGAATTGGTTCAGTTCCTCTTCCATGGCTATTATCCAGTCTGCATCTTGAAGGGCATCACTAATCTTCTTTGGTTCTATCATAGACAAAAATGCATTGAAGGCACAATGATTTTTCATACCTGATCTAGTGGTTATTCCAAAAGTGAGATCAGTGAGTATATTGTCCAAAGGATGTGATCCTTGATATTTGTAGTCTTTTAGGACCATATTGGGAGTTTCTGTATCTTGACCATTAGTTGTCTCTGTGTTTTCTTCTTTAGGCACCCTTTCTAAGTTCTCTTCTTGATCGTTAAGAGTATGGATGCTGATTTCATCATTTTCATAGAGGCGACCTGTTTCTTTTTCCTGTTCCGTTGCATTATCAGTGGATGCCTCTGAGATTTCCTCATCTTCCTACAAGTTCTGGTTAGACATAGTATTGTACTCATCAAATACAACATGTATACTCTCTTCCACACATAATGTTCAGTACCTTATAGGCTTTGCTATGTGTGGAATATCCTAGAAAAATTCGTGCATCAAATTTTCCTAACAGGCTTTTCCCATTATTATGAATGAAACATTTACACCCAAATATTCTTAGATGCGAGATGTTGGGTTTTATGCCTTTTAATAGATCATAAGGAGTTTTATCTAGCAAGGGTCGCGACATACATCTATTTATGGTGTAGCATGCAGTATTTATGGCTTCAGCCCAGAATTGGTTTGTGACTTTATTAGCAATCATCATTGTTCTAGCCATTTCCTGGAGGGTTCTATTTTTTCTTTCAACTACACCATTCTGTTGTGGGGTTCTAGGAGAAGAAAGATTATGATCAACTCCATGAAAGTCATAGTACTGAGAAAAATTTGAATTTTCAAATTCAGTACCATGATAAGTCCTGATTGATGTCAATTGTTTATCAAATTTATTTTGGAGTTTTCTTATCAGGGAGCAAATGGCTTCAAATGCATCATCTTTAGAGGTTATAAATAGTGTCCAAGTATACCTGGAATAATCATCAACCAGAACAAACATATATCTTTTCCCTCCCCTGTTTTTTACTCTCATGGGACCACATAAATCCATGTGTATTAGTTCAAGGGATCTAGTTGAACTTATAACTTGTTTTGGTTTAAAATATGATTTCACTTACTTTCCCAGAGTGCATGCTTCACAAACCCTTGCCTCTTTGAATATTATTTTAGGCAGTCCTATAACTAGTTCATTAGAGATGGGTTTATTTAGTTGTACATGGTTAGCTTGACCTAGACGTTTGTGCCATAGCAAAGGATCCTTGTCAATCACACTCAAGCAGACTAAGTTTACATCAGATATCTTGGATGTATCTACTGTATATACGTGTTTATCTCTATTTCCTATTAGAACCACCTTATTTGTTTTGAGATTAATAACTTTAACATCAGTTGATGAGAAGATTACCTCGTTTCCTTTATCATATAGTTGAGATATACTTAGCAAGTTGTGTTTCAAACCTTCTACATGATATACTTTGTCAATTGAGTGTTTATCTGATCTGCCTATCTTTCCGATGCCTTTAATCTGACCCTTTTTTCCTCCAGCAAAAGCTACCATTCCACCTCTTCCTTCTTTGAGTGAGAGAAATTGTGATGTATCTCCAGTCATGTGTCTCGAGCAAGCACTGTCCATGTACCAATGTTGCTTGCTTTCTCTCACTTTTTCCTAAAAACTTTCACAGGTTAGTTTTAGGCACCTAGATTAACTTGGATCCTTTACTAGAATCAAAAGAATGAATAAGATCTCTATGTATCCATTTAGGTAGATTAGATCTCTTCTGAGTATACCTGTTCCTTTGAGGTGTCTTATAAGTGCCTTTAGTTTTTATGGTGGCTCTGTAGTTTGGGCAATCTATCTTAGAGTGTCCTGAGTTACCACAGATGATGCATAGCAAGGGATTATCAATTCTAGGTTGTTTAAAGCTTATTCCAGTTTTTTGATTTTGGTGATTATTGCCCAGATGTAATACAATCATAGATCACTTAGTCCATTTATTTGCTTGTTCAAGCTCATTTTTAGTCCTAGTTAGTTCAAGTCTCATTTTTGTTGACTTTTCCTTTTTAGAACACAATTTGTTTTTGAGCTTTTTAATTTCAAGTTCATCTTTTGACCTATCACATATTTTGTCCTTACCTGTTTCTTTAAGTTTTATTGGACATGTTATAAGACTCTAATTGCTGAACTTTTTGTGATAAAAGCTTATTTTTCTCTTTTAGTTCAGCATTGAGTTTTTCAAGATCTATATACTCAAATTTTAAACTAGTTAGGGAAGCAAATATTTGATTCTTGGTTTTAACTAGTTCCTAGATTGTCTCAATAGATGTGAGCATTAGAAAATATAATTTTTTCTTAGAGAATTTTACTAGCTTATCTTTGAGATCAAGAAGGTTTACCTCTTTTTCTTTAGAGTCTGAGTCAGGTTCAGGTTCTGATTCTTCTATGGCTATCAGAGCAATGTCATCAGCATCTTCTTCATACATCTCTGAACCTGTTCCCCAGGCTGTATACATAGCTTGCTCATTCTCTTTGTTTTTTCTTTTGTTTAAAAATTTCTTCTTCTCTTTTTTAGCCCTTTTCTTTTTCCATTCTACTTCCCACATAGGACAATCCTTAATTTGATGATCGGTTTTTCCACACTTGAAGCATCCTCCACTTTGTGGTTTCTCTGTACTCTTATTTTTGGTGGGTGGTGCCCTTTTTCTAGAATTTGTTCCCCTTTTGAAGAGTTTTTTGAAGTTTCTACTGATCAGTGCTAGGTCTTCATCATCTATATCTGATTCATCACTTTCAGTTGCTTTGAATCGAAGATTTTTTTCTTTGCTACCTTCACTTCTTTTATTGATGTTCATCTCATATGTTTTGAGATTACCTACCAGTTTATCCAAAGTCATATTGGTTAAATCCTTGGCTTCTCTGATTGCAGTGACTTTTATTTTCCATGATCTAGGCAAGGTCCTAAGCACTTTGTCTACCTGTTCCTCCGTGGTGTATACTTTTTCCAGGGAGATTAACTCGTTTACTACAGTAGTAAATCTGGTAATCATGTCTTGAAGTGATTCTTCGAATTTCATCTTGAAGGCTTCGTATTCAGTGCATAGCCTAACAATTCTGAATTTTCGACCTTGAGTTGTACCTTCATGAGCATTCTGTAGAGTATCCCATATTTGTTTAGCGGAGGTACAACTTGAGATGCGATTAAACTCATCAGGTCCTAGTCCACATACAAGATTGCATTTAGCCTTTGTATTTTTTCCCAGCATCTTGTAGTCAGCTTCTCCGTATTTATCCTTAGGTTTTGGAACATCTTTTCCTTCACTATCCTTAACAGAAGGGATTAATGGCCCATCAGTGATTTTAACCCATAGTTCATAGTCTTCGGCTTGAATGAAGTCTTCCATCCTTGTTTTCCACCATGAGTAGTATTGACCATTGAATAATGGTGGTCTGTTGATATGTTGCCCTTGACCGTATCCGAGAGGAAGTGCAGAACTCATAATGATCTTTATCTTGAGTTATTAGACTCTTGATTAAGATAACCTGCTCTGATACCACTTGTTGAAATTCTACCCTCCTGAATTCTGTAAAGGAACACGTACTCACTACTTGTTTCTTTTTATTTGAAGCTTAACAATAAACAATTTTGTATAACACTTTGTATTATTTATAAACCTCCAAATAACACAACGATTACAAAGCTATGTAACCTAAGGAATTATAAACTCTAATTTCTAACTACCCAAGACAAAAACCCTCAGGTTTAAGTCTTCTATTCGTTCTTCAAGTTATTCAAACTTGTCAAACGAAAACCTACTCACAAACACTTGATTGTATATAAAAAACTCTTGACTACAATCGTACAATATTTCTCTCTACTCGCAACATTCCCCAAAATAAAAATCAAAACTCTTGATCATGTTTTGATATTACTCTCAATGTAAGTGCGCAAGTTTCTTCAAAGAAACTATTGCCCTATATATAGATCACGCTTCCACAAAGTCTTGTTCAACTCAAACTTGTCTTTGCCGCCGCCTTAAAGTCTTGTTCAATTCGAACTTGACTTGGACTCCTGTTTGCACTCGACTTCTTTCACAGAAAAACTTACGCGTAGTAGTTTTCCTACTTTATGTAGTTTTTCTTAATTGATTAAGAAAACTTCCTTAACCGTGAACTCCTTCTTCTATACGTGTTAGATAAAACACTTTGTATCACATATGTACGACCTGTTCTATGCACTTTGACATTCTTCAAAATTCAGAAGCTCCTGACATTGTTCATGTTAAAGAATTTGATGTTGATATACTTGTTTAATAATCACTGATCAACTTTCGGATCTGATTTGAATCTGGGTTTCTTCAATTTTGTGCGTTGTTATACTTGAAGTAGTAAAAATTTAGCTGTAAAAGATACTAATTTTGACTTTGATGCTTTGTTATTTTATTTACTCAACTGAGTTTCCTCTATATTGTTCAATTTTGGTTTTTTGTGCTTCAACTTATGAACGCTTAGCTGTGCAAAAGTGTTGATTTTTAATTTGATCTCGTATTCTCCTAATTTTTTCAAGTGAAGTTGATTTCTTTTGAAAAAAGAAGAAGAAAGGAGATAGCGTAGTAGTAATCATGAGGTGATTTCATACTTTTTTTCAGACAACTTAAATCAGACGGAGTGTTGAAGAGATATAGAAAGAAGAGAAAGAAAATACAATGGAAAAGATAAATAAAAGTAAAAAGTAGCATACATAATTTTTTTAAAAAAAAATCAGAAAACTAATATGAAAAAGAAAAATAAGAAAGTTTGCATCTCACTCTCTTTGAGAAAGTGAATTCCACTTTCTTTGCCAACTCAACATTAGGGAGCAAATAATTCTACTACTCATAAAATAGTTCAAGGGGGTAATAGGAGTATAGGACCCTCCTAAAATATAAGTGTGTAGTTGAGAATCCACTAATAGAATGGGGGGTCATTTGACCATTTTCTCAGAAAAATGTTGAAAAAGTATAATTAATATTATTGTTATGAATGTAACGCATTTGGTGAATATTCATCCAAGGAGTGTTATCTTATACATGTACGTAATTAATATTAGACTTGTATTAGTAGGCACAAATTTATGAAAAGAAGGTTAAAATTTAGCAGGAAGGTGAAATGGTAGTACGTATGGAAATTAATTAAGAAGATGCATGAGAGACGTACGATTAGGTAGTTGGTTGGAAGAAAAGAGGGCCAATGATTTGTTTATTATAATATGATAATGTGTGTATGGTTCGAAAATAAAAAATTAGAGAAACTTTATAGCTTGTCCATTCACTTATTTATAAGGATCCCCGTTTGTTTCGTGCAGAGTTGTTAGGTAATTTAAGAGAAAACTCCTCCATATTTTCTTATTGTCCCTGCCATTTCTTTTTTGTCACTGGTAATCATGAATACCCTTCACCCCACGTAAATTTTCTTTTCTTTTTATATATGTACTCACCTCAACATATAAATTGTTAAATTTTCATAATAATAATAATTAATGAGATAACTAGTTTGTTTTTCATTTAATTTGAACAATGGTTTTTCTAATGTAAAGTTTCATCACATTGTGCTGTTTGTTTCCCTTTAATTCTTCTTTCACTACAAACGGAACCTGATTTGCCTTTTCGTTTTGTATTACGAAATGAATTTCGATTGATATTGTGTAATAAAATTGCGCTAATGATTTGAAATTTATTTCTCACTTTGATTTGATAGGTGTACGCATTCAGCAAGAGAGTAAATTGACATAATTATTTTTTTGACCTGCAATCATGAGTGGCAAAATGTCAACAGGACCTCTTGAACGACCACTCAGGCCAAGTAAGCTACCCTTAATCTTGAACTGGAGGTTGAAATCGATGAAATTATCTTGAATTTAGAATCTTGTTAGGCGATGTGTAAAATATATTTCATGATGTTGTGTACAGGTATGGAAAAGATTGATATTGAAAACACTGAGGAGGATAAGAAGCCAAGGCTTGGGTCATTCAAGAAAAAGGCACTTAATGCCTCCAACAAATTTAGACAATCTTTAAAAAAAACTGGCCGTAGAAATAGTAGCAGGGTCATATCTGTTGTGTTTGAGGATGAGCATGATGCGGAGGAATCAAAGTCAGTTGATGCCTTTCGTCAAGCACTTATATTGGATGAATTACTTCCTGCACAACATGACGATTATCATATGATGCTAAGGTAAATTCATTAAATTCACATGTGATGCAATGTCTGATGCCTGATGACAATTGTATTTGTACTTGATATATACAGGTTTTTGAAGGCCAGGAAATTTGAATTAGAGAAATCAAAGCAGATGTGGTCTGATATGATTAATTGGAGGAAGGAATTTGGTGCAGACACTATCATGCAGGTACTTTATTTTGAAATATTCAGTAACGAAATTTGAATTAGATAAATCAAGTTTTATTACCTCTTTCTTAGGACTTTGAGTTCAAGGAAAAGGAGGAAGTCGTCAAATACTATCCTCAAGGGCATCATGGAGTTGACAAAGAAGGAAGACCAGTTTATATCGAAAGAATTGGTCAAGTAGATTCTACCAAGCTCCTACAAGTCACAACAATGGACCGATATCTTAAGTACCATGTGCAGGAGTTTGAGAGGACGTTCAACGACAAATTGCCAGCCTGCTCCATTGCAGCAAAAAAACATATTGATACAAGCACAACAATTTTGGATGTGCAAGGAGTGGTATGTTTGGATATTTCTTCCATAGGAAGTTTATAGCAATTACTAACTTAATTTACATCAATAATGAATGCCTCAGGGACTTAAAAATTTCAACAAATCAGCAAGAGAACTTCTTCAATGCCTCCAAGGTGTTGATGGCAACAATTATCCAGAGGTACTTGTTC
>JAJOOR010026732.1:0-21286 GCA_036250505.1 Solanum acaule
TCCCCCCTTTGATTATGCTTATTGCTCATGGTCATTTAATTGCTTCCGCGACCAAGGATGTGTAATGATACACTATGAGGCTTGTTTGGGGTTCCTTTGGGTTCCCCATTCGCCGGTCACGTCTAGGCCCTAGGCTTGGGTCGTGACAATGGGTTTAGCCTCTATTGGTTTTCAAAGCTTGGGCTACAGTCCTCCTCACGCTGAATCTTGCTGGTTCATATACCCAGAGGTATTCCAATTATATCAGCAATGGTCCACCCAATGGCCCTTTTGTACCTTCTCAACACTTTGGTCACCTCCTGCACCTGCTCTTCATTTAAATCTGCAGCCAAGATCACAAGTAAAGTGTTATTAGTACTCAAAAACACATACTTGAGGTGACTGCATAACTGTTTCAGTTCCAGCACCGGTGGCTCCTCGATGGATTGTTTTGCTGGAGGGCTTGACCTATTTTTCATGTCCATGTCCAATTTCATTGGAGGATATGAGTGTCCTCCTATACCCTGTAAAGCATTCATGGTCTCTATGTAGTCAGACCGGAAATCAGCATCAAAGTTCATCAGCACTGTTGGTAAGGTTTCAACAGCCATCCTCGCTTCTCTAGGTACCCTCATGTCTTCATCAGCAACCACCTCTATTGCAGATACCACATTCATATCATCAGGTTGCATCATTTACCTGCAAATACTAAACTTCACCTCATCTTTGTTAAGTCTAAACTTCACCTCTCCTCTCTCAACATCTACCAAGGCTCTTCGTGTTGCCAAAAATGGTCTTTCCAAAATGATGGGAAAACTCAAAGTCCACTTCGCAATCCAAGATCACGAAATCAACCGGAAAGATGAAGGTTTCCACCTTAACAATTAAATCACAAAGGACTGCCACTGGCCTCTTTACTGACCTATCAGCCATCATCAACCCCATTATTGTGGGTCTTAGAACTCCCAAACCCAATTCTTGTAGATGGCTAATGGCATCAAGTTGATGTTGTTTCCTAGATCACACAAAGCTTTTGCAAACTTAATTGATCCAATGGTGCATGAGATAGTGAATACCGCTGGATCTCCCTTCTTCTGGGCCAGAGATCTGGTAGCAATGGCGCTGCATTGATGCACAACATTAGAAAAATGAAGACTTACAGCTCGTTTCTTAGTAACCAAGTCTTTCATGAACTTAGCATATCTTGGCATCTGCTCTAAGGCTTCCACCAATGGAATGTTTACTGAAAGGTACTTCAACATGGTTATGAATCTTGTAAACTTCCCATCTTCAGCTTTCTTTCTGAGCCTTTGAGGAAAAGGAGGAGGTGGTCTTGGAATATACTGTAAAGGTATGTTTTCCTCAACCCCTTTCTCTTTTCCTCTCGTAGGTTATGCTTTAAGCTAAGGATCCTCCAAATCATCTACATGTTCAACTTTATTCTCCTCTCTGCCAACTTGCTGCAAGAGATGCTCATGTTTGGTACCTGCAGAAATAGGGTCGATAAGAACTTTACCACTCCTGGTGGCGATGGCCATGCAGTGCCCATTCTTCTTATGATTTATGATGGTGTCACTTGGTAATGACCCATTCTTCCTTTGGTCCAGTGAGGCTGAGAGTTGCCTCAACTGTTGCTCAAATTGTTTAATGGAGGTGGTGTGAGAGTCCACCAACTTACTCATGCTCAAGAAATCACCTCTCATTTCTTTTACCCCTGCATCAGTTGATTTAACTTTTTGGAGTACCTTAGCCATCATATCTTCCAGCTTAGACCTGATGGAACTACCACTCGCCCGGTCTCTATTGCCTGGGGGAACATAAACACCACTGCGATCATTCTTATACCCATCTCTGCTCTACCAATTTCCCTAATCTCTATTTGCTGGCTATCATACTAACCATCCCTAGCATTGTTCCGACCTGCGTTTCCAGAATTGTAACCCTGATTTCCAGAGTTATAATTCTGGAAACCTACTCCCAAGTAGTTAGCTTCCTCATCAAGGTCAATATCCTGATCCTCATACATGTTTTGTTGTCCCACAACATTTACATTTTCAGACTTGGTGATAATGTTCTTTCTGAGCAGATTTATCTGTGTCCTCATATATGCCATGTCTTGGTCCCTTTCTTCTTCTCTCTTCCTCTGTTCAACTGAAAGCTGAAATGTATACCCAAGCTCTCCTACCTCTGCATCTCTAGAGTACCATGCCCTGTTGTTCTTTGAGACCTCATCCAATAGCTACATGCTTTTTGAGAAAGACTTCCTCATAAATGAGCCTCCACAAACTGTATCAACAATAGGTTTAATAACATAATTCAGAGACCTATAAAAAGCCTATTTCAGATGCCTTTCGGTAAGATCATGGTTGGGGCATTTCTTAAGCTTTTGGTTGAACCTCCACCAAGTATCATGCATTGCCTCTCCTGGTAGCTGCTTGTGTGTACTAATCTCGTCCTTCATCTATAGCTCTTTTGATTCTGGAAAGAATTGTTCCATAAAAGCCTCCATCAGCTCTGTCCAAGTTCTGATAGAGGCGCCTGACATCTCATTCAACCAGTTCGTTGCCTCGCCAGTAAGGGATAATGGCAACAACATAAATCTCATTGTAGTTTGATTAACTAGAGAAATTTCTTGTGACTTGCAGATTGCCACAAAATTCATCAAGTGCTGATTTGCATAATCATCAGATGCAGCCCTAAACATACCTTTCAGGTTTAATAGTTGTATCATAGTGCTGGTGATGGTGAACTTAACACTTGGACGTAGTGAAGGTAACACTATGGCTCAAGTGGCTCCAACTCCATCCAAGTCAGCATCATCTTCTTCATACATCATGTGAGATGGATGTTGAACTCTACCCCTTGGGGCTATTGGTTGGCACTGGGGAGGGACCAATCCTTCCATCCCTATGTTATCTTCAACTGCCCTAGGTTGATTGATTCCAACATTTTGCTGGGCACCCGGCCTAGGATGATTGATTCCAGCAGTTTGCTGGACATTCCTTGCAGCATCAATTTCCGCTCCTACGCCCAGTCTGTGCCTCTGAGCCTCTAGTTCTTGTGTATTAACCATCTTTCGAATAATTTTCTGAAATTCAAGGTCGTAAGAAAGCAATGGGGCTCCTTTACTTCTAGTGTTGGGCATGCATAATCAAACTCACCTGAAATATACACAACACAGAACAAAACGTAAAATTAGGAAATATAACTACAAATCGAATAAAAGCTAGTAAAACACTTTTGAATTCAAATTCCCCGACAGTGGCACCAAAATTTGATACGTCCAAACTTACACTTCAAATAAGAAGTGTAAATGGTCTATGTCAATATACATAACTCAACTAGAGTTGAGGTCGATCCCACAAAGAATTTATTTACAGATAAGGTTTCACTGTCGCATTTCTTTGAATGTTGTAATTAGCTCCTAAACAAATAACAACGGAAAGTAAATTGGGTATTGTTAAAATGTTAAAATCACCAAAACTTGCAGTTGAAATCCAGATTCACGACTAACAGACTATTTCATTGTAAGGTTGATTGAGTTAATTAAGAGAAACAAGGATTGTGTTCACCATAACATTATTTCTAGTGTTCTTCCGTAATGGAGTATCAGGCAAATCAATGTTTATAATATAATTGCAAGTTAAATTTATCTGACGCTTCTCAGCAAAATCAGATAGTTATCACTCATATTCTCTCGACCCTAGAGTGTTATTAACATTGACCTTCGCTTAAAATGATATGGTGTTAAAGATCTTTTCTCTCTACCTCAAGCTTTAACTCCAATTTGTAAATTTAGTTCAGCTTTTTCCTAACTGGTATTTTTCTCTCGAAAAAATACCAGATATAGGCTCATCATTAGCGTGCACTCACTAGATTACAATGATAACGAATTCTAAAACTACAGATTGTAAACACAGACTACCCTTTACTCGTTTTATGAAATTGTATCTAGAATTTCGTCATGGATCCTACAACCCCAGTCTTTGTATTTAGCCACTCATCCTTTCACGTGAACAATCACTAATGAACAATGAAAACATGTGAAGAAATACTTACGAAAATAATTAGCAAATCAATAATCAATTCGATAATCTATTAATATGAATTCAAATTTCAAACTGATAACAATAATCGGAATCCAAAGTCAAAATCTAAGAGTAATGCTATCGTATTCCCCTTCGTAAAACGTCAAATCATGAATAATATCCAAAAATGACCTAAAGTAATTCAAAATAGAATACTTAAAATGAGTCCTAATCAAACTTGGACTGAAGTGTTGGATGGCTCTACGACCACTTCTACGGATCGTCTTCTTCCAATTACAGGTCTAAGGCAGTGACGAACCTACCCCTAGGCTAATGCCAGAACACTCTACCAATTAGTAAATAAAAAGCGAGTCTCAGAAGACATGATACAATCAACACAATGAAGGAAGGCCTGCGCACATCTCTGAAACTACCCGAAAATAAGGCGAAGGTATGCCTTCTAACTACTAAGCGTTATTCAAACTATGAACCCATCCCAAAACTAGATACTGAACATGAATTCATTAACACAACCTTAATCTAAGGATAGACAAGCCATAGCCAACCACCAAGCTAACCACACGCCCTCCAAAACCACTATACTGTAGCTTTCCCTTTACAAAATCTATGCGATCTCGGCCACACTAACAAATAAATGATCACAAAGTCAATATAGTCGTTTTGACACCTAAAATGCAAGAATAAAAGATAGATCCAAGAATAAGTAAAAATGATAGTGTCGGTTCCACACTGGAAATCCTAAAAAATTGACTTTGTTAATGAGTTTTAGTTAGGTCTAGAAACTTTTACCTCAAAAATGGGCATAATCAGAGCTCGAAAACAACACAAACCAGATCATGCAAAAAATGAAACACAATTCACAATTAAAAAGAGAAGGGAAGGTCTTCATGTGAAAATTTACCTATAAAATGAGTCCCCCACACAGTCCTAATGACCCCAAGACGTAGCTCCAGTGAATCCCGACCCAACGCAACAAAACTATGTTAAATCAAGTCTCGAAAGACTGAATTATCGAGTTCAGATGTTTAAGAAATAAAATGATTTTCGGGTCTAGTCTTATGTGCAATACCAATTATATGAATTCCATGAATGCGGGTCCATGGCTGCAATCATGGTGGTTAACTGGGTCAGTTTAAGTTAGACCTCTCTTCATGAGCGCAGGAGATCATCCACAAACATGAAGGGTTGAGAACCCACCACTCCGTGAATGTGGATACTAATTTACTTGTTTACCGTGATCTCTTTATGTAGTTTATGAATGCAAGAATAAAAGCATGGTTCATGAGCAAAGGTAGTACGAGCTTAAGTTATACCTGTGAAGTACCCCGATAAGTGACCAATAATTGTTTAGAATCCCGCGCATGAAGGTAATTTATGCTACTCCACCTAATTCGACATTTCGAACTTGTTAGAGATGTCAAAAATTTCAGTAGAGGTCATCTCAACAAAAGGTGGGTCCCACACCCAAGATTCATTTTAATCTAAAACGATAAGATAGCTCAAAATGAGTCCAGAAGCCTCAGGGCCTGCACCAATTCTCTTCCTAGACAAAATTCAATCTTCTAGAGCTAACTTAACTGTTAGACTTGTATTTGGAAGTCGTCTACCTGATGTTTTGACCAAAGACAACTGTTTAAATTTCAAAAGATGCCAAACATAATTACTCACATAAAAACAAGATGAGCGATCAGGTAACCAAACTTTTGGTCCAAGGAAGTCATAAACGGCTTGTAGTCTCTATAGGGAAGCTCCAAATTCCAAAACTATTATAATAAAAATAAAATGACTTGGAGGGTCATTAAAACATCCGCTTCTAGATAGACTTTCTTCCTCGAAAGTAAAGAGTAATAAAGTACCTGAAGACTCAGACAAAGGGGGAAACTAATTATACATCTCGTGCTCGATGTCCTAGTTGCCTCATCGAGTGGATGATGCCTCCACTGGACCTTAACAAGAAAAAAGGATTTTGCAACCATTCATGTTACATCTTTATCAAAAACAACAATTATTTCCTTAAAAAAGGTCAAATGGTCATCCGAGTGAACTGACTCATACCGGAGCACATTAGACTCATTAGGAACATTGTGGCGAAGCATCGAAACATCGTAAACCAAATGACTAGCTGAAAATGCAGGAGGTAGTCCTTCTTATTGAAAAATAAATATCACACACTGGGGAAGGCTAGCTAGATCGATAGGGAAATCATCTCTGAACTCTCACGTAGTAGGAATAAACTCATTGGTAATCCCCCCCTACTACCTTCCTGTACATAAGTCAAATATGCTTAACAACCTCTAGATACAAACCCGTGCACCTAAATCAAAGATATAACCCATATCGGCCTGTTACTAAAAAAAACCCTCCCACACTTCAGGAGGGGAACTAAAAAATAGCTAAGGTAACGGGTTTAGCATAATAATCCATTACCACACGGTATGGGGATAACCAGTCCATGCCGAGTTTTACATCGAAATATAACATATAATTCAAAATAAGATCAGTGAGAGTTTCATACCCCGTGATAGTCACGAAAAAAAATCTATACACTTGATCCACTACTAAAGACTCTCCCTTGGGATCCATACACTCAATGAAGCTAATAGTGTCATAGAACACAAACTTAATTAGGAAGCATAATACACAAAGACGTAAGGAAAAAGTAGAACCTCGATCAAATAAAGCAGGGGAGTTGATGGCATAAAAGAATCATATTTATGATGAAAACATTTGTGCCTCAACATCAACCCTCGCTAAAGTAGTGCATATATGTGCCAATGTTTACTTCTACATTGAGTATTCAATCTACAACCTAACCTGCCTTCTCTAGATCCTCATTAATCCCTTGATCACCACCACAACGATCCTCACCCTAGGCAGTACCTTTTGTAGGAGGTGGTATTGGCGAAATTCGTTGGACTGAACATTGAGAAGGTGTAATCAACCCTTGCCAAGGAAACTATTTAGACTAATGGTCAAACTCACCATAATCATACTAGCCCTATAAAGTAGCATTAAGAAGATCAACAACCACGATCTGAAAAACTTGAATATGAGTCACAAAAAATCTAGTATGCACCGAAATACCTTAACTGTATTAGTCACCTTTTGGAGGCTGGAGTGTCGCCTAAACCAACTGTCTAGATTGATCTTGATGCACGTAGCGCTGGGTAGATCTATTATAATGCTCCCTGCCCGTAGTACGGGTATGATCAACTACATCCAAGAAAATTCTACCCACTAAATAAATAGACTTAGTCTCAATTCATAACTAAAACCTAAAACGAAGGATGGATTAATGAACTATATCTTGCTAAGAAGGTAAAATCATAGTAGCATGCCTAGAGAGCACACAAAATCTATACTTATACTCAGTTACAATCATTGAGCACTAGTTAAAGCTAGAGACTAATCTTGAAATCGATCACTGATATTCCATGGTATAAACTTTGTCAACAAGGCCTTTCAAAAGTCCATTTATAACACTAGAGGTGAGCCAGTTTGTCACGACCCGGGAGTACCCCCTAGACGTAACATGGCGTACTTGATCCCGAAGCGGTGTCATACAAGCCTCTAGCATCATCATTACATAAGACATTGAAATAATGCGGAAAATTTATACCTTAACAATCGAAGTCCAAACATCACTTTTCAGAAAAGACAGTAACAGGAAAATCTAGACTTTGTCTCATACGACCATCTAAAACATAGGAATACAAAGTTTGGGGCTTAAACCTTATACATCAATAAATGTCTCAACATGAGAAGTGCAATAGAACAAAAGATAAAGAAATCCCATCCTTAAACTTGAGGACTCACCACAACTTGGAGATAAGCAATCCAAGTCTTCTTAAAAGAGAGTGAGACAGTCACCTAGCCGGAACCTACACTCATTAAGCTGTAGAAGGAAGAAGGGGTTAGCACGTAATATGTACTAAGTATGGAAACATGCATAAAAACCTTAAACAAGATGAAAAGGACATTTTTGTTAGAAAAGTATGCCTTTGTCAAGTTTAGAAACAAACATGCATTTACAATGTACAACACAAGCCACAATCACAATTATACTCATTTCCTGATAATATCAACACATTAGCAACCCCTAAGATATACTTGTGCAATTTATGGTTAATAGCCCGTAATACCAACCCTGCTAAGTGTCTCCTTGAAGTTCACATGGTCATGCATATCATCTTCAAACCTCATTACAATCTTTAGTCACACATAAGGAAATAATCATGAACATTACTATGAATACAAGGAAAGTCATTCATAATAACTAACCATTCAAGATATATGTATGTATTTGTATCTCATTACAATAATAAGGAACCATCCCACAACATCCTACCAAGTCCACTTCTGGAATGTGGGAGTGAAGTCCCATACCCCCACTCGTACTAACTAAACTCACCAAGAGGTCATAGAATAGTCCATGTCTCATTCATTATCTTTTATTTAGGGAAGAATAGCATAACTGACATAGACCATATGAGCTACATGGAATTCGGTGTCGTGTAACCCCACACCGAAGAAGGTGTCCTACTTGCCTAAGGTAGGACTAAGTGTATAGCATCTAGGTTGATATGCTAGTTAAGTCCTATGTTGGAACATAATTATGGGACAGTGAGATTGCTTCTAGAAACCCGCCCTATTGCATTGACGGAGGGGCTTCCATCTCATGAGTTCACTTTGGATGACCCTCACTATTGCATTGGCGGGAGGGCCTTTACCTCATTGTCCATATCCACTCGGTGCTAAGCATAAATTCCCAAATGATACATCATTAAGTCTTGAATTGCATTTACATCTGTGAAGGAATGTTCTATCCCTCATTCAATACAATCCATCAAAATAGCTCATAGATTCATTAAATGTGAGAATGTACTTTCAACCTTAGAATCAACATTAGTGTGTGAGTAGGACTTTCACATTACATTCGCAGTGTTTTCATGAGAAATAGACTTTCAATCAACACAATATATCATCATCATCCTAGACTATTCATGCATCATTAATTGTATGGGTAAGAGAATATCAATACTTTCAACAATACCATACTTTACACATTAGTTATAGGAGATTTACTTTCTATGTTAATCAATAGGTTATAATCAACATTCATCAACTTGTACAAACCCTAGCAATTTACCTCTTTTCAAGGTCATGAATCATGTCTCACAATTACACTTAAAGATACTACAATAGGCATGAACAAAACAAGATTCAATAACTAACTTCACATAGAAACAATTCATCATAATCATTTTGCATCAATACACCCATTACAATACATGAAATTGGTGTCATGGGGGTGTTCATGGGTTCAAGGTGAATTTTACAATGAAACTCACCATTAAACATCAAATCATCCATAATATAATGCAATTAACATAATAAAATCATTTTTAGGAAGAACCCATGGTTGGAATAGAAACCCTAGTTTTTGAACAATGTATCAATTTCAAAATCAAGAGTTGAATGGATTCATGGAGAAAGATGTTCCATTAATCAAAGTTCCCATACCTTAATTGAAGCTTTGTCAATGAATTGGAGTTGAGAAGATGGATTCTTGAGACCTAACCTTCAAGCTGTTGGTGTTCATCAATGGAGAAACTCTAGAGTGAGGGAGAGATATTGAGAGAAAATAAAGAGGAAGAATTTTGTCTTTAAAAAGTATATATACTTATTAGGAAAAGAGTGGGAAAGTATTTGTTCATGTTTAGGAAAGATTACCTAAAATCCCTTACTTTAACTTCAATTTTTTTATGCTTGGCCCGCTTGAGCTCACCCTTTTGCACCCTTGGCTCGCCAAGTCACTTAAGTGACTCACCTAATGACCCTTAAGCTCGCCCATATATCCAGTAAGTTCCCGAAGTGGGCAGCTCACTTAGGCAATGGGGAGGTCTGTTAGGCGAATCGCCAACCTATTGGGAGACCCTCAACCCATCTCGCTCATTTGTCCAGTAGCATAGGCTAGGAGGGATAGCACACTAGGCGACCAAGTGCACTTTGGCATATCGCCAAGTGACTTGGGCAACCATGCTGCCAATTGCCAACCTGTCCAGAAAGAAAACAAGGTTCTCCTTCACCCTTCCGTGATAGTTTAGGTCCTTACCTTCATCCTAGTTTACCTTCCGCATTTTAGATTTAGTTAGGTCTTTAAACATCTTTTGAAGTTACGTAAACACGCCGATTAATCCTAACTCAACCTAGAGACCAACTTAAAGTTATACCAACCCACACGATGAGGCTTCAGTTTAGCTTATTGATTTTCTAGGTTGTTACACAGTTGGTCTATACTTTATAAATGAATTCCACCACTACCTGGATGGTCCATCAAGATCACAAGTGGCAAAATCATCTCATCTCGACTCTACTAGACCTAACGTATACAACCTATCTCTATAGGTAGTGAAGAACTCATAAGCATCCTCCCCTATAGCCCCAAAAAATATTAGAGGAGAAAGTCTCAAGAATGCTTCATTTATTTTCTACTCATTCAATGACATATCTTCTCCTACAATGATTAGCCGGGTGGCTACAAGAGCAAGGGGAACCTCAACCTTCGGAGTCGATGTTGCCGACTGATCCTTGGTTGTTGGCATAACTTGAGGTGGTTACTAGTGCATTCCAACTAGCATGTCTAATAGATGAGTGATCTTCGTCTACATGTCTGGAGCCATTGCTGGCCTAGGTTATGCCTTGGATAGTCCCTACCCCACAATCTGAGGAGGAATAGGAGTTAGATAAGGTTCCACCACAGGCTCTAGTGTTACCTCTCTACCCCAGTCTTGAGCTGGTGTTGCAGCTCCATTCCAACCTGGAGGTCATCCCTTACCCATAGTTGGGGCTCTATCCGTTGGCTCAGGTTTATTCCACCCGGTCATTGAAGTGCACTTCTGAGCCATACTGAAAAAAAAGTGAAACGAGTAAGCTTCACGAAACGAATAAGAAAACCAAACACACGATATCAAGCAAAAAGAGAGATTATACCTAATGATATTGTAGCCTCATGAAGATTGGATACAAACATCGCTGCACAAACCAACAAATTGTATTAGACATTAACTTTCTTCCAATGACACTAACTAACTTGGGGTTATGATACCAGCATTGTCACGATACAAATACTCGAGTCCTGATGTAACCTACCATAACTCACTAGTAGGTAAGCAAACCCATTTTCCGAAATGAAAAGTAACCTGCATACTCAATAAAAACAACAGCCAAATAAGAAATTTAAGGTAATATTAAAGGAACACAAAAGGAAATGAGACATAACAACAATTTATATACATTATCAGGAGTCCAAAATATAATCCCACAACCTGGTAGATCTAAGTTCAAAGAAATTGTACGAGAACAAGTCCTAAGAGTGGACCAAAAAGTATAGACTTGTCTTGAATATAATATACTAGTCAAAACTATATACAAACAGAGTTATGTCTAATTGGGATACTATTAGCTCACCCTCAATCGCTATGAACATGCTCCGAGAAGGCAAGAAACACCGCTGAAAACACTTTACTCCAACCAACATCAAGAAAACAAATGTAGAGTATAGCTTGAATATAAAAACAATAGGTACCCAATAAGCATAATAGGGTGGCTGATCTTGGAAAGTAAATATAGTAGTGAGAAGCACGAAAGTTATGGTGACTAAGGGTCTTATAAACAAAACCTAGAGAGAGGATAGTATAGTAAAGTAAGATAGCTAGATATAACCTAACAACACTTTCATAAGTTCAGAAGATACACTAGTGCGCAATTTGAAAGTAAAAAACCCAAGAAGACTCCTATAAGTCCAATGAATACATAAAAGACCTAAAGGATAAAAATAGCTAAGTCTATAAGTATTATAAAACTAAAATGGCCCTCCCTAGACTCAAACCGTCTTGAAGGCATCCGAAAAAACACTGTAAGACCATCATGTTAGGGTTTAAACAAGACTAATAAAAGTGTACACGAACATAAATCATAGTGAGTAGAGATGTGCACAATCCTCGAACCAATGCTAGTAAATAGTTGCATATACTAAGAACCTTGGCTAATGGACTCATGATGTCGACAAATCACACGGTCTTCTAAATGGAAGAACACATTGTAGTGCAAAACCATTTTCAAAGTCACTAAAGACATATTCTAAATAAAAACCCCAAGACCTGATCTAATAAAGCCAACGAAGACCAAAATCTCCAAAGCCCACTCCACGGATGTAACATAAAGAGAGTTATGGATAAACGATTACAAGAACTGAGTTTTCACCTAGCTAATGATTCAAACTACCAGACCCAAGTCACTTATATTAATCTAGAGGGAGAGCAACATCGGATAATTCGAAGGCCTGTCGAGTCCAAATTGCAAGTCTAAGGATGTATTTAGCCTATGTGTAGGCTAAGTCCAAGAACACACTACCTATCAATACAATCAATAATAAAAAAACCCACATGACATGATACAATCAACACAACAAAGATAGGCATGCTCAAATCTTCAAAATTACCCAAAAATACGACTAAGGTGTACTTTCCAACTACTAAGCATGATTCAAACTAGAAACACATCCATAAGTTAGTTAATCAACATAAATACGTAACACAAGATCAATCTAAGGATCAACAAGTCATAGCCTACCTCAAAGCTTACCGCGCATGCTCCAAAACTACTAAACTATAGCTTTCACCTTCCAAACTGACTCCGATCACTGCCACACTAACAAATAAATTGTCACAACCCAAGGGTATACCCTAGATGTAACTCGGCTTACTAGACCCCAAAAGTACTAACACAAGTCACTTAGCATATCAAAACATAAAGTAAATAGAAATGATACGGAAATTTTTAAAAAAATTCCATCCAATAGAACTCTTTATAAAAGGATGCGAAAGTCTATAACACTTTATCTCAAACCATCTAAATCATATTGAATAACTCTTTGGGACGCAGCCCATACAAAAGTATAAAGCATAAAAGAAAGACATAAGAGAAATTGGTGGCTTTATCCTCGATGGTATGAGGACTCACCAATCTTCAACTCCTTGCTCGTACTAAGAACCTAGCCGCAAAGATGGAACTCAAGATCGCTTGACTCTACATTTGATAAGAATGTAGGGAAGAGTATGCATTAGTGCAAAATGTACTAAATATGTTAGCTAGCATAACATCTTAAGAGTATCACATAAGCGTTAGGCAACATAAGACATAAGTCATAAGTTGTAACACCCCGTATTATGCATATGCTTGTTCTATTTTTGTGATACTTGACATAGCCTTATAGTACAGGCGAGGGACAGTGTTTCTTATATGATTAGAGTTGGTTTAAACTAGCATGGAAGGTGATGTGATGTCCTGCACGTTTCAGCATATGTACTGCAAGTTAACTCCAATATGAGTATTTAAACTCAAGACAGTAAAGTGGTAATTGAGCTTAAAGTTGAAAGTTAAGTGCTAAGTTAAAGCAAAAGGGATTAATATTTAGAAAATGGAATAAAATAAGTGAGTTGCTTGCTTGACTTAACTAAGCTAGTAGGTGACAAGTAGGTGCATCACCTACTTTGACTTATTGACTAGTACAAAGGACCAAGTAGGTGCATCACCTACTTGAGCTATATGATTCTAGTTAAAAAGGCCAAGGTCTATGGATAAGATATGGGCCTATGCTAATGGACTTACTTGAGGCCCAAACTAAGTTAAATAAAAGGAAAATGAAATTAAAGCCCGATAGCCAAATCTGCCAACGCCCAATATATTTAAGCCCAAGTGAAAGCAAATAGGTGCATCACCTAGTTTGACCTTTTGAGCTACTTGATGTACATAGGTAGGTGCATCACCTACTTGACCAATTAGTGGCTGAAAATGGACCCAAAAAAGGGAGGTGCTAAAGGATATTCTTAAAGGTGAAGAAAGCTCAATATAAGATATATTGGCTGCTATTCTCACTCATTTTTAACACATATTATTGAGAATTCACTCCAGCTCTCTCTCTCTCTCTCTCTCTTTTCTCTTCAGGATTAAAACAACAGCCTTAAAGTTCCTTCTAGGGTTCTTGAAGAAACCTTCATATATACTAACCAAGGTAAGAGAAACACTTATGGATTTAGCTTAACTCTCCCCTGGAAGACTAGAAAACATGTTATTCATGCTCAATTACAAGTAAAAGGCAGAAGTTCCCACAAGCAACTTCTCACTTTCTTTAATTATTAAGATACTTTTCTCTTCTTCTTTGGTTTATGTGTGAAGGGAACTTGAAGTTCCAGAGGAATTCAAGTTATAAGGAGAAGTTGCCGAAATTGAGGTAAGGTGACTGCTCCATTTTTTTCCTCCTTGTGTATGAGTTTGAGTGAGGAAGTATGGGTGTGAAGTCATAAAGAACTCAATGGGATGGTGAGTTCAATAATTGGTTGTATGATTAGGAATATTTGAGGTTGTTTTATGTGTATTGTTGATGGTGCATCTTGGGTAATCTTGGAAAGGATATATAATGTATGTATTTGGCAGAGAAGGAGGGTGTAGTGAAACACATTATTTTAAGGGTTGTATGGGCTCATTATCTATCAATCTTAGCTACTGTTTTATGGGGCTCACAGTGTAATAGCTGCTAATTTTAATTAATGATGACTTATATTGTAGATTAAAACCTAAAAGGGGAGGCTAAATCATGATAGTTCTATTGGTCAGAGGATAAGGTATGTAAGGCTATTCGATTAAACATTCTTCGGTATGAATTCTGATACTTGCGATTAATATCAAAAAGTGAATTTCCTAAGTTATATTCCTAGTAAAGGAAACATAGTCGTAGCATACGATCTCCAAATAGCTAACAATATTTCCCCGTCTCTTTAGTGTATGTAATTACTTCATTATATGTTCAGTACTCTATATTTGTGTAATTATCCTCCTATGTGCTGATATAGAAATGGTATTTGTAAAAGCAAGTTTGGTGAATCCTCCTCATAGTCAGTTGAAGACAATTTTGTCATTTAGGCTCACAAGTAATGCATTGATGTTACATAGCTCCTTATATCATTGGTACTGCCTTGAAGTATTATTTTCATGTCTTCTACTACTGGTTCGTAGTTCCAAATCTCAAAAATGAATATGACCACCAAAACAACAATCTCAAAGATTATAGAATCTAAGTGAAGCAATATGTATAATTATGGGTGGCAGCCTACGGGCAAATGCTTAGCATGGGTCGATCCCAATTGGTATATAAGGGTGGTAGCTCAGGGGAGAAAGCCTAGCATGGGCCGATCTCAATTGGTATAGAAGGGTGGCAGCTCAGGGGCGAAAGCCTAGCATGGGCCGATCCCAATTTGTGTAATTATGAGGACCGCATCCGAGGGGTTAAAATGCCTAGCATGGGTTATCCTCTTCTACCATTGATAAGCTAGTCATTCGTATCACGTGACTTATAAAGATCATAAACACATAGAAAGGTAAAGAAAACAATGTAACATACATGATCCCATAAGAGTTAACAAAGGTTGTTTTCTATTCTGATTTTTGCACACATATATTGATACTTGGTTTCATTCGAACCCTTATTTTATATATGTTATTGCCTTACATATTTAGTAAAAAAAATTGTATTGACGTTCCTCGTGGGGGACACTACATTTCATGTTGTAGGAATAGGTATTCCAGCTAGCAGACCTCCTTAATAGGAGCACACGACACTCAGCTACTTTTGGTGAACTCCAGGTTCATTCGGTGCTTTACTGAGTTATTTGTACATTTATTTTGGTATTGTATCGTAAGACGGGGTTTGTCCTGACATACTCTAAGGGTTTCTATCTTTTAGAGGCTTTGTAGACTTATGTATATGGTTTAGTTGCGTCTTAGCAAGTTGTGGCCTCAACGGCCAAGTCTTGTATATAAGTTTTGGGTCTACTTATGTTGGTTTTTATCGCTGCATCCTATGTGAACTTGTCACAAGATTGTCATAGTTATAGGCATAGTAAGCACAGGTTACATGTTGCTTCTCTTGGGCCTTTAGGGCATCGGGTGCCTATGTGTCTCAAAGGGATTTGAGGCGTTACATAACCATAAAAGATAATAACATAGTCATAAACATAATCTCTAACAGAGACATAATGTCAGCATTAGTCATCATAAAGCCTAATCCATATACATAGTCAATACTTAGACTTTCATATTATAAGAGAACCATTTCATAAGGAACCTTCAAGTATAGTTTTGCAATGCATGGATAAGACCCCATAATCCCATCCATGATAAGTATCCCCTTTGGCCATCAGAATCATACTTACTCTCTCATGGTCTAATCTTTAGCTTGCTTCTCATAGACATGGGAATCTTCACCTTTAGTCAACATATCAAGGATGACAACTATAGTAACAATCCAATCTAAGCATACGTCATATAAGAGAGACACTTTATAATTAGCTTCAAGTCATACTTGTGTAATGTACGGATAAGACCCCATAATCCTAACCATACTAAGTACAACTTTAGGCTTTCATGCATATTGATCATCTCTTTGATCTCATATTTCGCTCATCATAAAGGACAAGGGAAATAACCTCTAGTCATACATATCATAGAATAATAAATGACAAGGGGAATCACCTCTAGTCATACATATCATAGAAGGCATATCAAGCTAAAATCCATACAATTCATTGTTCATGACATAATTCATATTAAGGAATCATAGGTATTTGCCTCCATGTTCATTTTAATAAAATATAGGTATTCACCTCCATATCCATTTTATGTGTAATGTAGGTATTTGCCTCCACATCACTTAATAAGGATCATAGGCAATCGCCTCCATGTCCATCATAATAAGAAATAGGTATTCACCTGCATATCATTTTAAAGGCTTATGGGTATTCACCTCTTGCCTTGTTTTAAAAGTTATATATTAAAGTTAGTCACCACACACTTCTTATACCATGACATGGAGATCACCTCATGTTTATTCATATAGGAATAAGGGAATTCACCTCACAATCCTCTCATATAAAGGTCTTTGGGGGAATCACCACAACCTCATCACATTTCATAGTACTTGGACTTAGTTTCATTTTAGATGAGAATAGCCTTTCAACCTAGAATCATTCTATGTGAGATAACCTTTCATATCATATCATATCCATGCATGAATGTGTCTATGAGAATGTCCTTTCAACAACACAACAACATATCATGATCATAGACATTTCACTCTCAAAGTGTTCATAAGGCATGTACATAGATTCATAAAACATGCATAATTTCATATGTTGGCCTCTTAATGGTCAAAGCTCATATTAAAACAGCATATCTTGAATTACTACATAAGACTTTGATATCAACACAACTCATGTGATTCTATCACTTCCACAATCTATCATTCAAAAGGTAGATTAGGTAGAAAGGCCTTCCACCACAATTCTAGACATTAACCTTCAATTCTCATATAGACTTTACTCTCAAAGCCTTAACATACATAATTCATCATATTAGCTTTACCTTCAAAACCCTAGAAGGCAACATTCATGGCTACAAGCCCTATTCTCAAAGCTTTACTTCTTACAATCATCATAAATATCTAGATCACAAGATATTCTAGTCACAAGCTTCATCTTTAAGCAATTCTAGTCATAATACATCATATATGCTGAATATCAATTACACATATCCTCCAACGTTTGGATGGTACGCTCCGCTTGCTCATCGGTTAGGGGATGAAAATATATGCTAAGCTTAACCTCAGTGCCAAGACCTTTTTGGAATGACTTCCAAAAGTGTAAGGTAAATTGAGTACCTCGATCGGAAAAAATGGATAGGGGAACCCCATGCAACTTCACCATTTTTCTTATGTATAACTTGGCATAGTCTTCCGCCAAAAAATATACCTTGACGGGAATAAAGTGAGCTAATTTTGTCATCCTATCTATAATGACCAGAATAAAATCATGTTGCCTTCAGGTGCAAGGCAAACCCACAATAAAATCCATATTTATCTCTTCCCACTTCCAAGTGGGGATACCTATATCTTTGGATAAGCCTCCCGATCTTTGATGTTAAACCTTAACTTGTTTACAATTTGGACACCTAGACACAAATCCAACAATGTCCTTTTTCATCTGGTTCCACCAATAGACTTCCCGTAAATCAGGATACATTTTGGTTCCTCCCGGGTGAAGAGAATATCAAGAACTATGGGCTTCTGACAAAATTTGCTCCCCTTAAGTTATCCACATTCGGAACACATAACCGGCCTTGGTATCTAAGCATACCATCTCCCCCTTGGGAGAAAGCCTCAACGGATTTCTTAAGTACTGCCTCTTTCAATTCTACCAAAATGGGATCAAGGCCTTGTTCAGACTTCACATCAGCCACAAAAGACGATTCAGACCCATTGTGAATGATGACACCACCCTTGGTGGAATCCACTAGTTGAACACCTAGCCGGGCCAACCTATGAACATCACGAACCAACTATTTCTTATCATCTTCCACATGAACAACACTTCCCATAGACGACCTACTAAGAGAATCCGCTACCACGTTGGCATTTTCGGGGTAGTAAAGAACACTCATCTCATAATCCTTTAATATTCAAGCCACCTGCTTTGGGGAAGATTCAAGTCCTTTTGACTAAACATGTATTGCAAACTCTTATGATCGGTAAACACATCAACATAAACCCCATATAGATAATCATATCTTTAAGGCAAAAACAACCGCTGTTAAATCAAGGTCATACGTAGGATAATTCTTCTCATGGAATTTAAGTTGCCTTGAAGCATAGGCAATCACCTTACCAATTTTCATAAGCAGACATCCCAACCCAACTCTAGAGGCATCACATTAGACCACAAAGCCATCCGTACCTTTCGGTAAAGTCAACACCGGGGCGGAAGTAAGTCTATCCTTCAACTCTTGGAAACTTTTCTCACAAACTTCCGACAAAATAAATTTAGCCTTCTTTTGAGTCAAAGCCATCACGGGAGAATCAATGGAAGAAAACCCCTCTACAAACCTTCTATAATAACCGGCCAAACCCAAGAAGCTTCTAATGTCCGAGGAATTAGAGGTCTTTGCAACCTCTTGACCACATTTGTCTTCTTAGGATCTACCTCAAGATCCTTACTTGACACAATATGCCCAAGGAAAGCAACAGACATCAACAAATTTTCACACTTGCTAAACTTTGCAAAAAGTTGATAGTCCTTAAGAACTTCAAATACAATTCTCAAATGATCCACATGCTCATTCTCACTCCTTCAATAGATCAAAATATCATCGATAGACACAATCACAAACATGTCTAGGTATTGCGTAAACACTCCATTGGTCATGTCCATAAAACTCATCGGAGCATTAGTCAAACCAAAGGAAATTACTAGATACTCATTGTGACCATATCGAGTTTGGGAAGCCGTCTTGGGAATATTTTCACCTCTCACCCTTAATTGGTGATAACTCGAACGAAGATCAATTTTTAAGCAATAACTTGCTCCTTGTGGTTGATCAAAAAAATTATCTATCCTTGGAAGAGGATACTTGTTCTTACTGGTAACCTTATTCAATTGTCAATAATCGATACACAAATGAAGGGACCCATCTTTGTTTCTAACGAACAACACGGGACCACCCCATAGTGAGATACATGGCCGAATGAGGCCCTTATCTAACAATTCCTTTAACAGATCTTTTAACTCATTCAACTCAGCCGGGGCCATTCTATAGGGAGGAATTGTGATAGGTGCATACCTGGGAAAAGGTAAATACAAAAGTCTATTTCCCGCTCGGGAGAAATACCGGGTAAATCATCTGGGAATACTTTCGGTATATCATTTACAATAGGGACTGACTCAAGAGTAGGGGTTTCAGAAACTACATCTCTCACCCTAACAAGATGGTAAACACAAACCTTGGAGATCATCTTCATATCCTTTAAACATGAGACTATAATGACCCGAGAGCACCCCCTAGCTGTTACATGCGTATTTTACCTCTCGGAGGTATTATACAAGCCTTAGCATTCATTCATTGCATAGATCATAAAAATCACAAAGAATTTAAAACTTTTATTCAATAAAACCACAACACTTCAAGAGTCATCAACATTTGAAAACATCAATACGCAAGCGGAACTACTAAGTCTCTGTAGCCAATCTTAGACAAGAACTTAAAACGTACTAAGGGACATGGCCCTTTACAAATGAAATTAAACTTAAGTGTCTATTACAATGACTAAGAAACTTCTAAGCATAGTCCTCGAATCTTGAGGACATACCAAAGATTTGGTAGACTGAAGCAATCCAAGCAAATCCAAAGCACAATTCCCTCCTAGTTACCACAACCTACACTTGTAGTAAAATAGAAGAAAGGGGTTAGTACAACACATGTACTAAGCATGAGGATATGCAAAACATCCTAAAAAGGACATTTGTTTGGAAGTTATGCTTTCATTCCATTTTGATAAAATTTCATGAACATCAACACAATAGGCACCTTACAAGTCACAACCAGCAATACGAAGTCATATGCTTCACAATACCTCATAAACATACATAACCCATTTACCTTTACCTTCTTGCCTTGGACCTCCACCTTAAGTAACCCTTAAGAAATACCTTTATGCAATGTATGGGAAACTTCCCATACCATCACCCACACTAAGGCACCACTCTAAGGTCACACAAAGTGCACTTACCATTCATACCTCAACCTTCACCAATTAATCACATAAGACATATAAGCACATAAGCCAACAAGTCACTTCATAAAGCTAGAATACTCATCAAATATCATCCCAAGACCACCTAAGTAAGACATGGTGAGGCAGCCCATACTACCTCTCCATACCACACCCAAGTGATCCTTAAGGCTACACAAGACAAACTCCCTTCACATCTCAACATAAATCGTTGATTCAACTTAATGCATTTAGACAACTTCATTTACTAATGACATAAGATCATCACATACATTCAATTCAAAATAAGTACTTACATTCAATTCATTATGACTCACTTTCACATTAGCATACTCAAAGACCAATGCTTTCATTAATTAGCCCAAAGAGACTCATTCATTCTGTCACGACCCAAGCCTAGGGCCTAGACGTGACATGGCGAATGAGGAACCCGAAGGAACTCCAAACAAGCCTCTCAAACTTGTCATCACACTTCATCGGTCGCGGAAGTACATTCAACATTAATTAACGGGAAATAGGGACTAAGGGCAAACCATTTCAAAATGACATCATAGAACAAGAGTCAAGCTCATTTACAAAA
>JAJOOR010026733.1:0-16891 GCA_036250505.1 Solanum acaule
ATAAGGTTGAAAAATATTATTTAAGTGGAAGGAGGTGGGGCCCACTTATATATTTTATATAGTAAGTATTGGACATTTGTAATGATTTAATTGGAACAATGGTAGTAAATCCTAGACTCTTCTAATATATAGTAAAATATGAGAAAATATTATTCTTTCATAAATAAAGAATAATTCTTTCCAAACTCCTCCCCCAAACTCTTCCCCATCACCACTTACTTTTCGCCTTTCCCTAACCTTGTTCACCAAATAAAAAACAGCAGTTACCTTCATTAAGAAATGTAAAACAAGAATCAATCCACTATTTTGTGTTATTTATCATTGTAATATTAGAAAAATAATCATCATTTTATTCTATTTTTCTATCCTTGAAATTAAATAAATATATTTATGGGTAGTATCTTATGATATAGTGATCGAATATAATAGTGATTAATCGTAACTATGATGGTAACAACTGATAATTAGTAGTGAAATAATAGGTGGTGAATGATGACGGTTGTTAGCGGTATATAATGTTGACTAATGATAGTAATTATTGACGGTGATTAGTAGGATGTAGTAATGGGTTATGGTAATGATTATAATTGATGGCTAATGTTGATGATGATTGATTTTGGGGATTAGCGGTAGTTGTGACTTGTGATTGTAGTTGGGCTAAGGATGGACGTGATTGTGGATGGAAGGCAGTGATGATTGATTTAGCGGTTGTAGTTATGGAGGTCATAGAGAAGTGTCAACATCACCTTGTCTATGTTTCTCCTTTATTATGTATATAGATTTTAGAAAAATAATCATCATCATTGTATTCTATTCCTCTATTCTTGAAATTATATAAATATATCTATGAGCACCAAAAAACCTTCCTCCTCCTACTATTGAAGCAACCATCGCTAACCATCACTAATCGGTTATTGTCTTTGAGAAATACTTTCTCACCAGATAAAATGGTGGTCGCAATGACCTTCTTGCTCTCTTTTTTAAATTCAAAATGGCTTAAGAGGGCCATATTATTAATCACTTGGTCACCACCTCCTTTGCTGCAGGTGAGAAAGGGCCTTTTCAATCAACAAAATAAATCCAAAAGGTCCAGCCCAAAACGGGGCATCCACCAACAAAACAAGAAAAGTAAAAGAAAAGAAAATCAAACAACCTAAAAAGGAAACAAATTAGGGCAAAATAAATATAGAAGCTACAAACGCGTTCTTCCCCTTTTCATACGGAAAACCGAACGCCTCCTTTGACGAATTCCAGCTACCGATCTTCATTCTCCACACCGACGAAGCATAGAAAACATCAGTTACGTAGCTCAACTATCGGTATCAGAAAAGACACTAGGCTAATTTTATCATAGGAGGCCTCAAATCTCTTATGCATGTGTCGTGACATATGACCTAACGGAAACATTCTTTGTCAATCTCATTGCAACCCGAAGACTATGTAGCAGGTAGCTTCCATCCTTTTTGTGTAGATCATCAAATCGAAAATTATTAGAACATTGACGCAAAACTTCTTTAACCAAGCTATTTACTATGTCACTTTTGATAGAATGAGATTCTGAAGATGTTGATACAACACATCAAAAGTTGCACAGTGAACAACTAGATCTAAAAGTTCTGCAATATTTCAGGTACACACACTATATACCTTCTCAAGACCATTGAATTAGTCTGGTTCCCAAGTCTTCAAGTAGTTGTATCTAAAACTAGGGATTTGTTGTTTATCTAAGAGAATCAATTTTTGAACTTCTTGTGGTAATTGTTGCAATGAGTTATAGCTTATAGTATCCACACAACGAGTAATAAAATTGGCAATTTTATTGCCTTCTTGTAGTAATGCACTGTACTAACGCCTTTCGTCCTCCAAAACTTTATCCTGTCAATCTTCATCCTTAACTTTCAAGGAGTATTCCATGTACCCTCCACCATATTCAACAAAGCTAATGAATTTGTCTCCAATCGTACAGGAACAAAATTGTTGCTCGTGCAATATTCAATCACATTCCCGAATGCCACTGCTTCTGCATATAAATTAGTGTTATCTTCAATTCTTATAACATTATCATAAATAAACTCCCTTTCATCACTTCTCACTCAAAAAACTGATGAACTTACGCCTGGGTTACCTTTAGAGGCCCCATCCGAATTGCATTTAAACCATCCCTGTGGAGGAAACTCCCACTTAACTAATCTAAAATGAAGAGCTGACATATATTCTTCGAAGTACTGCACCATCTGTGGCCAGTTAATTGGTACATCGTTTAGCCAAGGATATGTCACATTTGCAAGCATATGAAGAGTGTGGCTAATATCACTTACAACTTGATTATTTGTCATAAATCCTCTATTAGTAACCACATTTCTTTTTCTCCATAAATGCCACAAAATGATTTAAGGAGCAACTTGATATAATGACATAAGTTTTTCCCCACATTCAGCCTTCCACCATTCTTTAATAGCCTGATTGACCTGTATAAAAGGTCCTAATAACCCTACAACCATAAAAAAGTTTCTCCAAATACTTTGTGCAACTTCACCAGTTAAAAAAATGTGTGATAGTCTCTTATTGAAATTGTCGACAATATCTACACCTAGAGACTAAAGGGACTCCCCATGATGCCACAATGTCATAAATTGGTAGCTTTAGATTCCACAGCCCCAAATAAAAAAGGAAATTTTCACAGGAAGACCTTTTACCCAAAATTTCTTCCAAAACCATCTTTTATGCTTTTTTGGTCTCTGAATTTCCCTAAAATTTCCTTTAGTAGATGGCATCCACCATGCTCTATCTTTGTCTTCCAAGCTCCCTCATATCATAAGATTCTTTGTCACATTTTCAACAATTTGACTAGGAAAATGTTTATGTAGTCTTTCCTAATTTCATTTTTCATTATCCATAAAAAAATTCACCTCCTCTATTGCTATTGTTAAACACAAAATTTTTGTCAATCTTTTGATATAAAGGTCCTTGTTTAGTCCAGTTTTGATGCCAGGCATCAGAATCACTCCTTCTTGGTTCCCACCAAACTTCTTTCTCAACTTTGTCTCTAGCTTCCAACATATGCTTTCATAACTGTGAACCCCTTTTCCATTGCACCATAGTAGGGATGTATCTTTTGCAATACTTGGTCCACATAAAATTAGACAAAGAGTACTAGTTATTCTAAATTTCCACCACAACTTTGCAAATAAGGCCTTTGAAATATCAAATAAAGATATGATCTAGCCCTCCTTGTTTAGAAAAAAACATAATTTCAACCCCAGATTAGAGCTGCCCTCTTCCTTATTGCTTCAAAAGAATCTTGAAAAAGCTTGTGCAACTCATTCAAAGTGTATTTAGTAGGAGCTAAAGTTGATAAAAGATATATAGGCATGCTTTGCAACACATTCTAATCAAAGCAACTTTGCCACCAAAGGATAATAACTTACTCTTTCAGTTCTGCAACTTTCCTTTTACCTTTTTGATGATTTCATTATAAAATATCTTCTTCTTTCTTGAATAAAAAAATGGGCAGCCTAAATATATGAATGGGAACATCTATTCCTATGACTAATCCCACTAGTTGCACAATCGAAGATGAAGTCTTTTGAAATAAAAAGTAAGCACTTTTATCTTTGTTGATCAACTGACCTGAGATCTCCTCATATTTCCTCGGCACTTCCATAACAAGATTAACAGATATTTTATCCGCTAAAGTGAATATTATAGTGTCATCTGCCATAAGTCAGATGATTTAGCTTCTCACTGCATCTTGATAAGCCATATCCCTTATACAAACTATTGTCAAACAAGGCATTCAGAGATCTGGACAACACTTTTGCGGCTAGAATAGACAGAGTTGGGGTTAAGGGATATCCTTGCTTCACTCCCCTAGTAGAGTGAAAAAATCCATGACTTTTCCCATTAAAAATAGGAGTACCAGGTCTTTGCTATTAATCTTCATACCGTGACAGTGAAAATCTTACTAAAACCCATCTTTCTTAGCACATTAGATAAATATAGCTAGGATACCCTATCATAAGTCTTGGTCATATCTAGTTTGATAACAACATTAGAAGCTTACCTCTTTTTCTTATATCAATCACAATCTCTTTAGTTAGCAACAGATTCTGAGTTATGAAGCTTCCTTTTACAAATTCATCTTGAGTAGGAGATATGAACTTGGTTAGAATGTCTTCTATTCTTCCATGTACCACTCTAGAGATGGTCTTATTAATCAAATTATTGAGGCTTATAGGCCTTAGATCTGAAAATGAATTGACCAACTCCTTTTTAGATAACAGTACCAGATTTGTATGTGTGATCGACTTAGCAAGATATCACCATTAAAAGAGGCCTTTACTCCCCTATAAACATCATAACCAACAATGTCCCAACATGATTGAAAGAAATTGACATTCAAGCCATCAGGTCCACTTGCACTTGATCCCTCCAATTGAAAAATTGATTTTTACCACCTCCATTGTTGGCATCATTAAAAACTTCTCATTATCCCCTGATTTACCAAATTTGGTATACATTATGATAAATAAAAATCAGATTTTTCTTCACCTTGTGTAAATTAATTTTTATAACAACTTATTGCCTCTTCAACCATTTGATCCTCTCTTTCAAGCCATACTCCTTCTACATTTTGAATTCTCTTGATTGGAAGTCATTTTCTTCTCCCATTTACTAGACTATGAAAAAATACGGTATTGTTATCACCCTCTGCAAATCATGTAATTTCAGTTTTCTGTCTCCAGGACTCCTCTTCATAATGAAGATACTTTTTCATTTCCGCATGAGCATGTTGTATTATAATTCTATTAGTTGTTGTAGGCTCTTCCTCAAAGTTTTGTTCTTTAATTCTGACTACTTCTTCTCTGATTATTAGTTGCTTGAAAATATCCCCAAAAGTGCTTCTACTCAACTGATTCAATGCAGCTTTGATCTTTTTCACCTTGTTCTTGAAATTTAAAAAAGGATGCTCTTCAAAATCAGCGATCTAATTTTGGGCAACTACTTTTTAAAATTCAGAATGCTCTATCCAAAAACTCAAAAATTTAAAAGGTTTTTTAACTGTCTGATTATTATTTGATTGTTTCTTCATCTCTCTTATTCTCCTTAAGAGAGTGAGCGACACTACCTATG
Source organism: Solanum acaule (assembly GCA_036250505.1). Lineage (NCBI taxonomy): Eukaryota > Viridiplantae > Streptophyta > Magnoliopsida > Solanales > Solanaceae > Solanum > Solanum acaule. The sequence continues at coordinate 5,134 of JAJOOR010026733.1, forward strand.
CCACATAGCTAAAAATAGTAAAAACTAGAATTTTGTATTGTTAAGAGTTAATTACATCCTATTTCTATTCATTTTCAAAATACAAAAATCCCCAAAAATATAAATTTTTTGGATATATCACTCAACGTCCCGATGCATCGTGTGTCGGTACATCGCGTCAAAGTGATGTATCCAAGAATATGAGAGAGAGTGAGGACAATATGATTTTTTGTAATTCTTTCAAATGGTAGGAAATTTTAAAGAATATGATAGGAAATTTTAGAAAATATAGTAAACTAAAATTTTTGTAACTGAAATTAAATATTAAATTCTTGAAAGTTAAAAGACTAAAGAAATTGAGAGGAAAAATATTTATAGATTAATGGGGAGTGAAAACATTAAAATTTAAAAATATGAGATAGATTTTTGATTATTATTTTTTGCTGTTAGTGGGCCTCACAACGGTCAAAAAATTGAAAAAGAAATTCTCTAAAAGTTCGTGCCTCCAACGGATATTCCTTTAGTCTTGGACCGATTTGATCTGGGCTTCTACTGATTTGGGCCAATTTTGGATCGACCCGATCTGATCCGATTGACATCCTTAGTTTGAATTATATAAATGACCATCAAAAGGTAAACTATTTAACAACAAAAAAAAATAAAAAATTACTTATTTATGTGAGAATTCTTGAGTTCTTTCAAGTATGTTTATTTTCAGTTTCTTTATCTTTTTTGGGCAATCAGTTACATTTGTGAAGTAATCTATGTGTGACATGTGAGTTTCTATGCGCCTTCATATGAAATCAATTTTTAGTCTTTTACAAAAAAAATAGTTTTATGTCCTTATATAAGATATCTTCATTTTTCTATACATAAGTGATCTGAAAAGAATATTCTCTTTTATTCAAATCGTAAGAAGACAAGAGATCTCATTTTGTTGTTTCCTTGTATGCTTGTACAAACACATTTTAAAACTTATATATGTGCAGATTTTATTGCTTTAGGTCTGATTGTGTTTGAGCATTTTATTTTTTTGAACTATATGAAATTCGTACAAGCAAATAGTAGAAACTGCACATATATAAGTTTTAAAATGTGTTTGTAGAAGCATACAAGGAACAACAAAATGAGATTCTTGTCTCTTTACGGTTTGAATAAAAGAAAATATTCTTTTTAGATCACTTATGTTTAGAAAAATGAAGATATCTTATAAAAGAACATAAAACTTAAAAAAATTGTAAATGAATAAAAAATGATTTCATATGAAAGTGCATAGAAACTCACATGTCACTCATAGATTACTTCACAAATGTAACTTGTGGCCCAAGAGGATCAAGAACTCTCACACAAATCAATAATTTTTTATTTTTCGTCTTGTTGTTAAATATTTTGCCTTTTGATGGTCATTTATATAATTCAAACTAAAGGTGTCAATCGGATCGGATCGGGTCGATCCAAAATAGGTCCAAATTAGTAGAGCCCATATCAAACTGGTCCAAGACTAAAGAAATAGGAAAAATTACCTAACTACACATTCTTTTTTACCTTATTTTCTATTATTCCCTACCATTTCAAAAAATTGAGACAATCCATTTTTTTCTCAAATTCTCTCTTTATCGGATACATAACTTCCAATCTTCCAACTCCACGATTTTCTTCCTTTTTTCACGCCTATAATCACTCAATTATATCACCAGTTACCTTCACTCCATTTTTGAATGTCAAATATTTTCTCTTTCAAGTTAATCAAGAGATAGTTCTTCTTCATTCATTTTTTTCTCTTTTCAATTCGTCATCATCGCTTCTTTTAAAGAAATCTTTTTCATCTACGAAATTCGTATACATATGGCTGATGCTCCATCTTTTAGTATTGAGATTACCCAATTAGTTTCAACTACTCAAGATAATGTAAGTTGTATCTTTGATTGTGATTATGAAGATTTTGTTGAAAATAGATCTAAACAAATAAATGATCCATTATTTATGAAGAATCTGGAGTTAGAGAAGTCAAAGTCAAAGAAGGATTTCAACTTCTAAATCTATTGTGAAAAAGTGCTCAAAAAAAGGGGGGAAATTAGATCTGCCTTATCACGTCCGTCTCTATCAAAGGCACAAATTTTCAATGTATATCGTTTATTTTGATTCTTAAAGGCACAAGTTATCAATGTATTAAACAATCCATTATTCATTAAGAATCTAAGATTAGATAAGTCAAAGTCGAAGAAGTATGTCACAACCTGAGCCTACACACCGGAAGTAACACGGCGTACTTGACCCCAAAGAGGTCTCATACAAGCCTCATAGCATAAGATACTTAGAAATAGTGCGGAGTCTAAAACTTTTCTTTTATAAATCCAACAATCGAAATTATTAAAAACAAGCGGAAGTCTATCATATCACATGGCCATCTAATCAACATAGTTGAAACAAATAGGGTCACGGACCTTTACAATCGACAAACTTAACAATAGTCTATTACATGAAAAGAAAGGAAACATCAACTACTTGTCCTCGATCAATGAAAACATACCACTTAGTCTTGGAGAATCTCAGTTCCAAGCTTTACTAGAGAGAATCACTCAAATGCCGGAACCTAAACTTGTAGTAAAACATGAAGAAGAATGGGTTAGCACAATTAAGTACTAAGTATGATAGACATGCAAAAACATGCTTAAAACAGACATTTTATTTACAAGTCATGATATATGTCATTTTGAGAAAACTTCATGAACATAAACATAAGAGGCATAATACAAGACATAATCAACATACAAGTCATCTCACCACATTAGAACATAATCACTAAACCATTACCTTCACATTAAACCTTCACATCAAGTAACCCTCAAGCTATACTTTGTGCAATGTATGGATAGCGTCTCATACCATCATCCACACCAAAGTACCACCTTAAGGTCACCAAAAGTGAACTTACCATTCAACCATTTCATCCTTACACAATACTCATACATAAGAGACATAAACATTACATAAGTCATATCCTCACATAAGGACCGACATCTAGGACAACCCTAAGTCATACTTATGCAATGTATGAGTGGCATCCCATACTACTACTCACACTAAGTACTCCTTTGAAGTCATCATAGACAAGGCACATTCATATACATTAAGCCATGACAGGGAAGTAACTCATAATACAATCCAAGTATAGCATGCATTATCACATTTCATACATAGGTCAACATTCCCCATTGACTTCATTAAGAACACCTTCATTCATTAGACATTAAGCCAACATTCTCATTAACATGATCATAAGAGCACATTCATTACACTTAACATTATAAAGGAGCACACCATAACCCCACTCAAAGCCTACTTGTGCAATGCATAGATGGCGTCCCATACCACCACCCACACTAAGTAGTGCATTCTTAAGAAGCAATAGTTCATTAACATTCTTTGTGGGGGTAATCCTTAACCAAGATAGAACATGTGAGCAATTCATGGAATCCCGGTGTCACCCTCACCGAATAAGGGATTCCTACTTGCCTAAGGTAGGACCATTGTTTTAAGCTAAAGTGGATCCACTAGCTAGACCTATGTGGGCACATAGTTATGGGATATGGAGATTGCTACTAGATACCCTGCCTCAACTCACGGATGAGCATCCATCTCAAGAGATTGTTACTAGATATCCCGCCTCAACTCCCGGATAAGCATCCATCTCAATTCATATCCTCTCGGTGCTTAGCATTATTCCCCACGGAATACTTAACATTCATTATTATGGGATAATAGATTGTTGCTAGATACCCCGCCTCAACTCCCGGATGAGTATCCATCTAAAACCCTACATTCATTCATTAGATAGCTCATAGATTCAAAGATGAGAATAACTTTTCATCTAAGAATCCCATATTGTGAGAAATTCCTTTCACAACATGTCATTAACATTAACATAATCATAGAAACTTCATTCATTAGTCATTTATGAGTGTGTGCGCGCATGTAAGAATCATCTTTCACATATAGCCTCATCATTCATAGGTGTTAATTGAGAAATAACATTCAATCATAACACAATTGCATTGTAAACATGATCAATATACATTCATTGAAATCACTCAGATATACTTTACATCATGATCATACATATATCCTTCATATATAGAGGTACAAGGAAGATATCCATCAATTCAATACCACAATATACATAGTAAGTAAACAGCTCCGCCTTTCAAGTGGAACAATAGATCAAGTACAATTCTACTTCAATATGTAATTTGATCATAACTTACCCTTCAAGGGTCATGGATCACATTCACCCACACACCATAGATCAATACAATTTGGCAAGAACAATAACATAATTTCAACATTCTATATCCATATACACATAAACAACCCACATACTTCATAATAAATCAAATCCCAATCACAAATCACAACTTAGGAATTTGGGGGAAACTGTGGGTTCTAAGAAGAAATCATCTTAATTCATCTTTAAATCCACAATTCATTCATAAATCAATGGAATAAAGCCTTTGGAAATCATTTAGAATCGAACCCATGCCAAGATTGAAAACTAGGGTTTTAGAGAAAACATTAGAGACTTGAAATCACTTTTGAGATTGGCTCCTTGAAAGAAACTAAGTCAAGAATGAAGACTACCATACCTTTAATGGAGGAAATCCATGAAAATCCCTTGAAAAACTTGAAGTCTTGACCTTGGAAGCTTGAAGTCTTCACCTCCAATGGAGGTTTCTAGAGAGAGAACTTTTGGAGGGGAGGGGAGGTTTGTATTTTAAGTTTTGAAATAATGAAGTCTAAAATGTGTTTTAATACTTTAAAAACCCTTAAAATACCATAAATAACTAATTAAAACCATCCCCCAACCAAACTAGACTTAACATGAATTTACCAAACCACCCTCACATTAGCCGAAACCTTGACACCTTTTGCAGGGGTGAACTACGACCACCAAACCACGGATAGTGGTTTGGATCACGCCCGTCCTGGTCAAGCGTGGTTTGGGGCTGTGGCTTGGACATGAGGGACTTGACCCATGGAACAAGTCCACGAGTTGTGGTTTGACCTACGGGGTGTGGTTCCCCTCCGTAGGTCACCACATTTTTGGCAACATTCTCCTTTTCGGGAAGCCTTGGGGTTAGGCTAAGGGTCCTCCTCAAGGACCCCTAGGGTGATCCTTGGGGAGTCGTACCTTGACGTTTAACCCCTAAACCCCTCAACCGTAGCCCGGGACAACATTTTACACCCTCAAACCTCACAACAACTCCAAGACACACTAGTTAGGCTCTAGTTTCACTTATTCATTTTACGGGTCGTTACATTATCCCCCACTTAGAAACATTCATCCTCGAATGACACTTAAAACACATTAAGGGGTTAATGACTCAAGACTAGCAACACATCATGCATGCAACATCGTAAATAATGCACAAAACTAGGAGGAAACATCAACTCCACATCAATAAGCTCAATGCAACACAAGAAAGTAGGAACTACATCTACAAACTCATTATGCAACATAACTTCAACATTTCTCATTTCATTGGAGGAATTACCTTCTCCAACTCATATCATGCTCATCACACATAATTAAGCACATTATGCAATTACTCTCAAAAGCACATTTAGGCATGTTTAACATTTAGCCTCATGAAGCATATAGAAAACTCATACTAAATGCATATCAACAACCTTACTATTCATCATACTATCCCCCACTTAGGAGAAAACCCAACTAAGGCTAACATGAAAAACAACATAAGAACCTCAATACAACATTCACAACCAAAAGGAATGATCACTTACCAGTACCTTCATCCGGATTAGCTCGTTTGTCCTTGTTAGCTTGAAGAGTATAGAAACGGTTCCACTTTGGAACATCAAGATCCAGGCCTTTAAGAGAAGCTTGTTTGGTCTCTCTCCCTTTTGCCAAGAGTGTTGGGCAATCTCTCATCTTATGACCCTTCTTCCCACACCCAAAGCACCTATCCGTGCCGGCAAGGCACTCACCCAAATGTTGTTTCCCACACTTGGCACACCTAGATCTTTCGAAAGAAGAACCACTTCATTTCCCTCCTTTAGATTTAGGGTTAGACACCCTATCATTGTTGACCATTGAGGAATCTTGATTGTAGAACCTCTTTTTGGACCCTGGTTGACTTTGTTCATCAGACTTAAACCTCTTCATCTCTCTACTATCCCTCTCAAGTTTAGACTCCTCAATAGATTGAGCATACACAATAAGTCTAGAAATGTTCATGTCATCATGAAGCATTGTCGTACGACACTCTTCCTTAATAAGGTCAGATACACCGATCACAAACCTACTCATTTCATCTCTAGGGTTGGACACCAAAGATGGAGCATATTTTGACAATAGGGTAAATTTCAAGGAATACTCATCTACACTCATGTTACCTTGCCTAAGGTTTGATAAATTCCTCCACCTTAACCTCTCTCTTCTCACGGGGAAAGTACCTACTAAGGAATGCTTCCTTAAACTCCTCTCATTCTATAGGACCCGCTCCTATAGGCCTATTTCTTTTCCATTGAGTGAACCAAACTTGGGCCACATCTTTCAATTGATAAGAGACAGGTTCGGCTTTTTCTCTAGAAGTTACCCCTCCATATCATTGACTATCTTATACACCTCATCCAAAAACTTTTGGGGATCTTCTCCCACTTTAGAACCTAGAAATATCGGAGGATTCATCCTCACAAAGTCTCTCAACCTAGAAGCCATAGTGCTCTCATTAGCATTCACTCTAGGCCCCATATCCCTATTCACTTGGGAAGTCATAGCTTGGGCCAAAGTTAGAAAAGCCGACCTAATTTCTTCATTGGTCATGGTTGGGCCATCAATTAGAACTTGATTGCCTTGAGGAACTTGGTCACCTTGAGGACCTTGGGGATCTCAGGGAGGAGCTCCCTCATTCACATTATCCTCTTCCACTTTTCTTCCGGGTGCCCTTCTCGTATTCATATCCTATAAACACAAGAGAAGGATTAGGAAAAGGACACTTATAGAGCTAAACTCTAAGGCACGACTTTAAGAATATGAAAGAAGTGTAACTTCCTAACGTCCTATAGCTTGTCGCTCATAGATGTGTCGTGACTCACATCGATGAATAAGACTCTACTAGACGTGGCTTGTGAGACAACAACCTAAAAACCATTCCCAAAACCTTGTGCTCTGATACCATGTTTGTCACGACCCGAGCCTACACCCCGAAAGCGACATGGCGTACTTGACCCCAAAGGGGTCTCATACAACCCTCATAGCATATTCATTGCATAAGATACTTAGAAATAGTGCGGAATTTAAAACTTTTCTTTTATAAATCCAACAATCAAAATCATTAAAAACAAGCGGAAGTCTATCGTCTCACATGGCCATCTAAACAACATACTTGAAAAAAATAGGGTCACAAACCTTTACAATCGACAAACTTAACAATAGTCTATTACATGAAAAGAAAGGAAACATCAACTACTTGTCCTCGATCTATGAGGACATACCACTTAGTCTTGGAGAATCTCAATTCCAAGCTTCACTAGAGAGAATCACTCAAATGCCGGAACCTACACTTGTAGTAAAACATGAAGAAGAATGGGTTAGCACAATTAAGTACTAAGTATGATAGCCATGCAAAAGCATGCTTAAAACGGACATTTTATTTGAAAATCATGATATATGTCATTTTGAGAAATCTTCATGAACATAAGCATAAGAGGCATAATACAAGACATAATCAACATACAACTGATCTCACCACATTAGAACATAATCACATATAAACCATTTACCTTCAAATTAAACCTTCACATCAAGTAACCCTCAAGCTATACTTTGTGCAATGTATGGATAGTGTCTCATACCACCATCCACACCAAAGTACCACCTTAAGGTCACCAAAAGTGAACTTACCATTCAAATTTTTCATCCTTGCACAATACTCCTACATAAGAGACATAAACATTACATAAGTCAAATCCTCACATAAGGACCAACATCTAGGACAACCCTAAGTCATACATGTGCAATGTATAAGTGGCATCCCTTACTACTACTCACACTAAGTACTCCTTTGAAGTCATCATAGACAAGGCACATTCATATTCATTAAGTCATGACAAGGAAGTAACTCATAATACAATCCAAGTATAGCATGCATTATCACATTTCATACATAAGTCAGCATTCCCCATTAACTTCATTAAGAACACCTTCATTCATTAGACATTAAACCAACATTCTCATTAACATGATCATAAGAGCACATTCATTACACTTAACATTATAAAGGAACACACCATAACCCCTCTCAAAGCCTACTTGTGCAATGCATAGATGGCGTCCCATACCACCACCCACACTAAGTTGTGCATTCTTAAGAAGCCATAGTTCATTAACATTCTTTGTGGGAGTAAGCCTTAACCGACATAGACCATGTGAGAAATTCATGGAATCCCGGTGTCACCCTCACCGGATAAGGGATTCCTACTTGCCTAAGGTAAGACCATTGTTTTCAACTTAAGTGGATCCACTAGCTAGACATATGTGGGCACATAGTTATGGGATAGGGAGATTGCTACTAGATATCCCGCCTCAACTCACGGATGAGCATCCATCTCAAGAGATTGTTACTAGATACCCCGCCTCAACTCCCGGATGAGCATCCATCTCATTTCATATCCTCTCGATGCTTAGAATTATTCCTCAAGGAATACTTATCATTCATTAATATGGGATAAGAGATTGTTGCTAGATACCCCGCCTCAATTCCCGAATAAGTATCCATCTCAAACGTAACATTCATTCATTAGATAACTCATAGATTCAAAGATGAGAATAGCCTTTCAACTAAGAATCCCATATTGTGAGAAAGTCCTTTCACAACATGTCATTATCATTAGCATAATCATAGAAACTTCATTCATTAGTCATTTATAAGTGTGTGTGCGCATGTAAGAATCACCTTTCACATATAGCCTCATCATTCATAGGTGTTAATTGAGAAACAACATTCAATCATAACACAATTGTATTCTAAACATTATCAATATACATTTATTGAAATCACTCAGATATACTTTACTTCATGATCATACATATATCCTTCATATATAGAGGTACAAGGAAGATATCCATCAATTCAATACCACAATATACATAATAAGTAAACACCTCCACCTTTAAAGTGGATCAATAGATCAAGCACAATTCTACTTCAATATGTAATTTGATTATAACTTGCCCTTCAAGGGTCATGGATCACATTCACCCACACACCTTAGATCAATTCAATTTGGCAAGAGCAATAACATAATTTCAACATTCTATATCCATATACACATAATCAACCCACATACTTCATAATCAATCAAATCCCAATCACAAATCACAACTTAGGAATTTGAGGGAAATCATGGGTTCTAAGAAGAAATCATCTTAATTCATCTTTAAATCCACAATTCATTCATAAATCAATGGAATAAAGCCTTTGGAAATCATTTAGAATCGAACCCATGCCAAGATTGAAAACTAGGGTTTTAGAGAAAACATTGGAGACTTGAAATCACTTTTGAGATTGACTCCTTGAAAGAAACTAAGTCAAGGATGAAGACTACCATACCTTTAATGGAGGAAATCCACAAAAATCCCTTGAAAAACTTGAAGTCTTGACCTTGGAAGCTTGAAGTCTTCACCTCCAATAGAGGTTTCTAGAGAGAACTTTTGGAGGGGAGGGGAGGTTTGTATTTTGGGTTTTGAAATAACGAAGTCTAAAATATTTTTTTAATACTTTAAAAACCCTTATAATACCATAAATAACTAATTAAAACCGTCCCCCAACCAAACTAGACTTAACATGAATTTACCAAACCACCCTTGACAGCTTTTGCAGGGGTGAACCATGACCACCAAACCACGGACCGTGGTCTGGATAACCGCCCCGTCCTGGTCAAGCGTGGTTTGGGTCTGTGGCTTGGACATGAGGGACTCGACCCACGGAACAAGTCCACGAGTCGTGGTTTGACCTACGGCGTGTGGTTCCCCTCCGTAGGTCACCACATTTTTGGCAACATTCTCTTTTTGGGGTTAGGCTAAGGGTCCTCCTCAAGGACCCCTAGGGTGGTCCTTGGGGAGTCATACCTTGACGTTTAACCCCTAAACTCCTCAACCTTAGCTCGGGACAACATTTTACACCCTCAAACTTCACAACAACTCCAAGACACACTAGTTAGGCTCTAGTTTCACTTATTTGTTTTATGGGTCATTACAAAGGATGTATCTTCGGCCTCTAAATCAATTGTGGAAATAATGAACAAAAAAAGAGAGAAAAAGATTGGAACTGGATTATCACGTCCATCGTTACCAAATGTAAATAGTCTTAATGTATCTAGTTTATTTTGATTCATAATTTTGCTTTTTGATACAATGACTATGCTTTATGCAATGTATCATGTTTATATTGATTATACTTATATATAACCTAATATCGCTGATACTTTGACTAGTGAGTTTTATGCAATGTATCATGTTTATAGTTATTATACTGATACATATCCAAATGTTGTTGATACTTGGACTTGTGGATTTTATGCAATGTATCATGTTTATGTTTATTATACTCATACATAATCTAATGTTGCTGATAATTCAACTAGTGATTTTTATGCAATGTATCATATTTATATTTATTTGATACCTAATATCTATCACAGTAATGTTTCCATATAAAACCAAACACTTTACAAGCAATCTTTACTTCTGTAATGCATCTGTAGGATTGCAATACTTAACAATTTACTAAATATTTTAGGAATAATAATGTATCATGAGTAATATATCCATCTCTAAAACACAAATCAAACAAAATTTTGTTCATGATATATTCATATAAATTAACACTACATGTATCTGATACGTAATAACTACTAGACGGTAATCTATTGATCTAACACAAAACACCTTATAGGCAACATTAACTACTTTAATGTATCAAGTAGGATTACAATACTTAACAATTTACTAAATATTTTTAAAATAGCAATGTATCATGAATAATATATCCTTCTCGAGATCACAAATCAAAAAATCGACTACACAACATCTCTCCAGTCTTTTTGTGTGTTGTATCAATGCATAGTAGATACATTGCAAATTTCGGCTCATGTTTCTTCACCTCCAAGTACAGATTAACGAAGATATTCATGTTGTATCTTCTCAAAAGTTTTGATAATTTTGAATCAAAATTCACTACAAAAAAATACTCAATTTATGGTGGTTAATTTGTGAGAGTTTTAAGAAACCCCACTATTAATTCATTTTGTGACGTTTTATTCTAACTCACACAATATAAATCTTTTTATGGTGATTTTATTATAAAGGTTAGAAAAACTCCACAAGTTAGTATAATTTGTGGCAATTCTCAACCCCAAAAATATATTTGTTGAATTCGTTACTTTTAATATATATATATATACTTAGATATCTAATCAATAATCAATAGTCATATTTATTTTATTTGTATTTAAGGTTTCTTTAAGCTCTTGTAATACTAATTAATTTTGTAAGATAAAATATTTTAATTAATAGTTACTAGTTAATTAAAAAAAAGGGAAAATAAAAGAAAAGCTATTTCCATGCACTAAAAATTATTCTCTCATTTTTCATTTAGACCCAAAAGCAACCAAAATTTCAATATGTTTCCCTCTAAAATTGTAAAAATAGTCTAAGGTCATGATTTCCCCCTAAAATTTTAATCCCAATTAAATAACC
>JAJOOR010026734.1:0-18994 GCA_036250505.1 Solanum acaule
ACACTAATGGGCTGATTGTGAGATGAAAGAAGCCCAAAATCCCTTGATGTGCTTAATTCATTCTATTTTTAAATAAATGATCTTATAATATAAATATTTCTCTTAAGGAGTATGTGAAAACTTTAAAAGTATATGTTATATATAAAGTTTATTTTCTACTTAAATTTTCAGTAGTAGAGAAAGATTATCACAAGCTAGCTTCAACGAATCAAATGGACTCCGCAGATCATCATCTTTTCCATCTCAACAAAGATTTGGCCACCATATAGAGGTACTTCCCTCAATCTCTTCTCGTTTTTCCTAATAAACATATTGTTCAGATCAACTTACGTACATTTTGAATAACCCTATCTTTTAATGTAATACTAGTGTTTTCCTCATTTTACTTTGCATGGAAGTACTATCAAATGTTTAATTGATGTTATAGCCTCAAAATTATAATTTGAATTTCAGAAGATGTTCAATATATAAAATAAAAAGGGAATTATAGTATTTTTGGTTCCTTGGTTATTTGGCTAATTATGATTTAATCCTTGTGATATCGGAGAAAACACATTATTTAGCCTTCATCAATCAATAGAAATGTGAATTGTAAAATGTTTTATCAATACCCCCTTATTTTTCTTCTTTTTTCTTTGTTTTAATAATGAACTCACCCACTATATGTGGAGATTTATCCCCCTCTCCCCTAGAAAAAAAAAAGGGACACCATTATAAGTAAAACATTTACAACTTCTTTTTTTCATTTTAACAAAAGGAAAAGAATTGCTATAGTTGAATTAGTTGACACTAGACCAACATAACTGCATACGTCTCAATTTCAAACAAGTTGATCAGGTTAGCTATTTGACCTAACTAAATCTATAAGTAGACAATGTGGTCCGTCGCAATTATATTGCCTTCCATTTCAACATAAAATATCATGATATTAAGTGTACTAAATATGTGAAGAAATTATTGCAGGAATGTGAATATTCAAGAGCAATGAGCTATGTAGGTTGCAGTTTGGATCAGAAAAACCCTAGCTTGGAGTTCACATTAGGAAGATCAGATTGGGTAGAAAAGAACCATGACTAAAATTTGGGCATCAACACCTTCAATATATTATTATTATTTTATTATTTTTTTTGGTTTTTGGCTTAAGCTGATTCTTCTAATATTTTTTTTTGTAATTTGAGATGAAAGGGATGTGACATCAAGATTAAAATATTAAGAGCTACTACTACTACTAAAAAGAAAAAAAAAAGGAATGGTTTTCTTTAGCTAGCATGGCTAAGTTCCCATGTAGCTTCAACTAAGTTATGACCTACCTATATATATATATACACAACCTATTTTATTTTTTCTAGAGTTTTGTTAATTAGACTTTTTTTTTCCTTGTTTAATTTGAGTTCTTGGGTTGTTTATGAGTATGTAATATAAAAGTTGTTGGAGTTTTTGGGTTGTCTATGAGGCATAGAGTTTCTCTTGTATTAATGACTACTCTAGTGGAATGGTTTTATATGGTGCAATAGTAGAATGCTTTTTTTATGGTGCAAGGACATTATTGTTCAAAATATTAGCCTAGCATCAAATTATAAATGAAGTAATGGTGTATCAATATAATTAAGAAATGTAATGCCCAAGAAGCAAATTCTTAGTAAATATCTCAGAGAAGTTGGATAACAAGAACCTCTTTCCTTGTGTTCTCTTGAGTTCAAGATCAGTTTCTTGTGGATTCATTGGTCCATAATCCATTAATTAAATTACTTTCCCACCAAAGACCGCGTTAAGGTATAGAGCGAGATTTTTTTTGATTATTTTATTTATATTTATAGTAATTAGAAGCAAAAATAAATTCATTAACATATATTAATGATAGATGAAAAAAAAAATAGAGCAACTTTCACGTATAGCAAACACAAAATTCATATTTGTATGCTATAGCGAAGTTTGCATAATTGCGCTCCATAGCAAACATGCTATGACTAGGCTATTTCGGTATACATATATATAAAAGAAGCAATTGTATAATTCACTGGCTCTTCTTCAGATTTGTATAATTTCGCTGGCACGCCATTTGTATAAATTGTTGTCAGCCTCTCGTAAGCCTCTCGTTTGTATAAATCGTTGAGAGTCTCTCAATTTAATTTTATCTGTTTGTATATTTGTATAAAATTTGAATTTGTATACAATTGAATCGAAATAAAACATTTGTATATCAAATATCGTTCTCTCTCTCGCTTTATACAAACATAAATTATGCATTGTATTTTGTATAATCTGTGTTTGTATAAAGCGAGAAAAAGAGAAAGGCAAAAGAGAACTGGACAGGGGAATATTTGTATTGTATAATTATAAGTGTATATGATGAAGATATATGTATTTGCATGTGTACATACAATTTTCTCTCGCTTTATACAAACAGAAACACAATTTATACATTTCTGTTTGTATAAAGCGAGAGAGGCGAGTGACAGAGAGAGCAAGCGAGAGAGGGAGAGTGGCGAGCGAGAGTTTGAGGGAGAGAGGTGACTGACAAACAGTTTGCTACAGGGCACAATTAAATCAAAGTGTGGTTATACCATTTAATTTGAATTAATAGTTTGCCATTATGTACAATCTTCCCAAAAAAATAAAAATAAAAATAAATCCATAAGGGACTTGGATCAAGTCTGATAACTATGGAGAAGGTTGGTGTTTTAGGGCCTTGGCCCCAATTTTGTTCATGCAAGCCCAACTAATCTTTTTCCTCTTTAATTACTAGCCCATTAGTTGAATGTTCTTTTTTGGAGGAATTTTTGAAAACGACTATAGTTTAGGCTTAATTATAAATTTATATATAGCTAGATTATGATCCTTAGCTACATGATAGAAGCATGCGAGAGGTGAGAGAGGGCGAATTCATATTATATTCATTGTATCAAGTGTATTTATTCCTTGTGTATTTTCGTGATCTATTAATGCCAATGGTAAAAGCAAAGAGGCCATAATGAGAAAATAGGTCACAAATATATCACTGATAAATAAACATGAAACAAGTAGCAACTTTAAACATATTAACCATAAAACACACACACAATTGGGAAATTTGGGAGAGAATTTTAGCGGGAACAGAGACAATTTTCTTTTTCTTCTTCAAAATCATTTCTCAACTTTAGGTCTAGTGTCCGATATATATATAGGCGGTTAAAATTAAGCCTGATTAGCCCGTTTTGTGTGGGGATGGGGTGGGTTAAGATCTCTTGACCATTTATAAAAGGGAAAAGACTTAAAATATGCCATTAGCTTTATGAAAAGATTCATCTATGTTAAAAATTTGACTTATCTATATCATTTTCGTTTGAGAAAAGACTCATCTATGTCATTATTTACTAACGTGTAAGATTTTTTTTTTAAAAATGCCATTTATTAAATAACCACTCAAGAAAACAGACTTCACTATTATTCTTTTAATTATTGTATTTAAAATTAAGCCTAATCAGTCCATAAGTGCACCCATTATCAAATTTCTTATATATACAAATGAAGATTTTTGTAAAAAGGATTGAAACTAAAAATAATAATAATAATTGTAATTAAGTGACCTAGAAAACCAATTCTTCACCAGGTATGGGTAAAGAGTTACATTAAGATAATTTTTATTATGAACACTTAAACTCAAAATATTTAATTAAAAATGAAAAGAGACATCAATTATCTCACACAACTTCACTAATCTTGATCTTAGTTAGGAGCACACAAGATGAATAAAAAGATCATATTGAATGGAATTTTTTTCCGTCATTGTTACTTGACTTGACTAATTAATTGATAGAAAATTAAAACAATTAGTTGTGGAACTATATAGTGCGACTTATGCAAATCAAATACTAAGAATTATCCAATTTTTTTATATCACAAATTGAAGTTTTGAAGTTAGATATCAGTCTCTTTCCCATTTTTTTTGTATTAAATATTATTAATTTATTTCAGTACCCCTTCTAAATTCCATTGTGTCTCCATATGTTAAACGATAAGTTCAATTAAATGATAATAATAATTTATCTTAGAGAGTATATTGACTTCTAAACCCTATTGTAATTTAGATGCGTTTTTTATCATTAACTTTTTATCATATAATAAATAAGATCAAAATTTATCCTCATTCAATGTTTAAATCAAACCATATTATTTTACTATGATTAAATTTATAATATGTTAACTATAAATTGGTAATACAAGTGTGGGATTCTCCGTTCCAAAATAGTTGTAACGTTTCGCTCAATTTTTCAAGCTAAATTATATTTGATTAATTCAATATTTAAAATTAAAATTGTGAGCAGATTACTTGAAATCCTTAGGTAAGAGTTGAACATTTTACAATATGATTTCCTTGTTTATTGGTATTTCCTTCAACTTAAAAATGTTTTTGTCTAACTTTAGAGTGAACAAGATGAGGTGCAACTCGAAACCTTAAGCACTCTAACATCCAAGATTTCAAAGTTCATCTCGATAGAAACTCTGACTTAGTTTTTCATTCATGCTATTCTATTTCCTTAGTAATTTGGATGTGAGGGTGGTGTGTGTCTTGCAACTACTTTTGATTCAATTGTGTAAAAATGGTGTGATAAAGAAAAAAGGGAGTTTGTTAGTCTAATAAAAAAATGAGATATGTGACTGATAACTTGACTTGATGTTGTACATGCTTGGTTTTCGATACTCTTTCATAGAATTCCAATAGTTTCTTCTGTTTCTCAAAAGACTCTAGACTACAAGAATGGAGTTGATGTTCTTACAAGTTGCATATCTAAATTATCAGGAAACTACATTATTCTCATATTAAAAGCAGAGCCAGAGCCAGGATTTGATTTTGTGACAATAATCTCAAGCTAATGTAACAATCACCAATATTACCTTAGATGTTGTTGTAAAAAATTTAATTTAAAGTTCTAAAATATTTTTGATATATATATATATATATATATAATTGAACAATTATATTATTCTATAATCGTTTAAGTAAAATTTAAATTATTAAATTCACCATTAATATTTTTAAATTTAATAGCTTCACCATTGAGCCATCTGCCTTGAAAAGTTAAAATTTCGGAAAGCGAACAACAATTTATTTATTACAATCAGTTATTAAAAAGAATGAAAACACAAGTACAAAAAGAGGATTGCACTTACTAGATTGGGAACTTGAAGAATCAACATACTCCATAGTGCAACCAATCTTCATCTATTACAACTATATGAAAGAGTAATACTAACAAAAAGACTATGATATGTTGTTTTTGGTTCTAAATTATTGGACATTTCACTAAGCGCGAACCTGAGAAAGTAATTTGAACATTAAACTTGAAGATCTAGGATCTAATATAGCCCAATTTCATCACCAACGCCCAATCTGCTACCGTTGAATAATTCAATGCACGAAAGTAAAAGGGAGGTATTGAAGATTTCGACCAGTTAATACTTTGATCTTTTACATGTGATATGAAGCAATGTATTCATAATTCATTGATGTATTAATGCAACTCTACATGATTGCCCACTTTCGCTTGGAATCTGTTGATCAAGTGTTTGCTCTTGTTCTAATGACATTTCAATAGTCCATCCTCCCAATTTGACAATTTCCCTCGAGGACGTCTTGTCTTAGTTAATATATACACATATTTGTCCATTTTTTTTAGTTATTTTAGTTTGAATATATAATGTGTAACAAACTAACAATCCAATTGCCTACTAATAATAATAATATTGTCAATTTTAGGTTTACGCTTGTATGACTTAAAAACGCGTCAAGTTGAAAATGAAAAATTGCCCCCAAAACACCATTCTTTTTAAATTTGAATAAAATAGAAAGTAAGACGCACAAATTAAAATAGAAGACGATGATATCAACAAATATTAGTAACAAAACAGAAGAGGTTGTATCAAAAGAAATATACAAACTGAGAAAAAATGTGCTTCCTGTAAGACCTTTCAAAAACGATACTACAAGATGTTTTAGTATTTATTTTGGAAAAACAGTTTGAATTATTAGTTCTTTGTTCATTCTAATTCGCGGTCATTGAACAATCCCTCAATGTTAGAAAATAGTCATCATTAATTAGGCAGCTTCCTAAACCTAATAGCTTTATCTTCATACTTCTTAGGTCATTCTTCTTCGTTTTATCCCACACCACGTACCCTGTTCACCAAACTTTTGGCCTTGTCCAACTTCCAATGTGGAAGAATGTACTCAAACATCACGAAAGATGAAATCACCAACTTTCCTTGATTGAGT
Organism: Solanum acaule; assembly: GCA_036250505.1. NCBI lineage: Eukaryota > Viridiplantae > Streptophyta > Magnoliopsida > Solanales > Solanaceae > Solanum > Solanum acaule. Next base: position 6,254 of record JAJOOR010026734.1, read on the forward strand.
TCTTTATGGGTAATTTTTAAGGCATGTCTCGAGTCACTATCCATGATGTGTTGTCAACTTTGCAGACTTCTTCTTTCTCTTTCGATGGAAAGAAATCGTAATAGAATGTCTTCTTCCTTTAAATCATCAATGACTGTCGTTCAGCCATTGGCGATCAAGAATGAAAATTTGGGAGTGAACTTTAGCGGGAAACAGAGAGAAATATTTTTTTGTTCAAACAGAGAGTCGTCCTATTTAATATTTCTATTTTATCATTTACGAGAACAATACAATCTATTCAAATATTGTATTCATTGGAACAATACAGTTCTATCCAAACATTGTATTCATTAGAACAATACAGTATGACAAATACAATACAATACGAAACAATACATAACAACCATCCAAACAGAGTGTTTGTCGAACAAGCAACAATTTTATTTTAATCTCTAAAAAAGTAAAATCTCCAACTATAATTGTCCCTCATAATTTTTCTCTCTCGATAGCTTCATATTCCTCGCCTAACACAAGCTTCTTGATGACAAATAGCGTAAAGTATCAACCGTAATCACTAGTTAGAATAATTTTTATATATACACACGCAATGACAATTTTTTATACTTTTACTTAATATAATTTTTGTAGCACGTTACTTATAAGTTATATAACAATTTATTTTACATAAACAAATAATTTTTTCTAAATAATTTTTTCCACAATTATATAAAAAATATTTCTTGCCCCGCAAGCTCATGAAATTTAAACTCAAATAATAATATTTTATTTTGTAGTAAGAAAGAAAAGAGAGAGTCAGAGATGCAGCTCAACAGCGAAGGAGAAGCAAATAAATATTTAAATTTATTTATTTTAGAAGTTATATATCATGTCAAATTTTATTTAATGAGAAATTTAGTTGAGTGATTTTATTGATACAAAACAAATTTTAATGACCTTTTGAGATATTAACTCTACTTTACTATTTCAAATTTTGTTCCATACTAGAAGTAATCCGCCATTACTAGAATAAACCAAAGAGGTAGTTTATTTAGTTGACTACTCTCATAAGTAATTGTTGCAAATATGAAACGCTCATACAATAAACAACAAAGATCTTTTTACACTAATTAATTGATAGAAAATTAAAACAATTAGTTATAGAACTATAACATGACTTATCCAAATCGAATCATAATATAAATTTTGACATAACAATTTGAGTCTTGAAGTTAGATATCAGTCTCTTTCCCCCTTTTTTTGTATTAAATATTATTAATTTATTTCAGTACCCCTTCTACGCTCCATTGTGTCTCCATATATTAAACGACAAGTTCAATTAAATGATAATAATAATTTATCTTAGAGAATATATTAACTTCTAAACCCCATTGTGATAGTTTAAAATGCGCATTAACTCTTTATCATATAATAATTAAGATCAAAATTTATCCGCTTTCAGTGTTTAAATCAAACCATATTTTTTTTACTATGATTAAGGTTATAATATATATACTAACTATATATAGTTTAGCAATAAGAGTTTTAGATTCCTCCATTTCAAATTAGTTGTCACGTTTCTCTTCTCGATAATTTATTTCATCAAATTTTCAAGCTAAATTATATTAGATTAATTTAATATTTAAAATTTATATAAAAATAGTATAGATCACAATTTTCTCATATCAATGAAAAAATACATCTTAAAACCTTGGTCAAAGTTCATAGCGTTTTACTGCAAAAAGGAAAAATTATGACAAATATTTTTTAAAACAAAGGGTGTAATATATATATATATCATATATTTATTGAATTAACATAAACACCAAATGTGAATAAATTTCTAACAAACGGTGAAAGCGGTTTTGGATTTTCTACTCACATTTGAATGAGGTGTTTGATGAAATGATTAAAATTGGTTTAAATGTTAAATTGGAAGAATAAACAAGATATCTTACTATATAAATGATGAAAATGGCTTTTTTAGATACCTGTTTTACTTGATAAAGCCTTTCCCTTTCCTTTTTTATTTTTTCAATTCTGTTATGTACTTTTAATATCTAATTTATATTCAAGCCATGCCAAAGCTATTACTCTCAGCAAAACTTCCAGTTGAGAAGAAACAATCTCATGGCCTTACAAATTCCTATCTGCATAAACTAGTGCTCCTATTTGTACCGTATGTTGGGTTTTAAAGGTGTGAATAAGAAATGATGTGAATTTTATGAAGGGTTGTGATCTTTACGAAATGTTGTGTCTTTTCTAAAGGGTTGTGACCACTAGAAAGGTTGCGTCTTTTTCAAAGGATTGTTTATTTCTGAAATGTTGTCTCTTTTCCAAGGAGTTGTGACATTTTCGATAAGGCACAATTAACACATTTTCATACTATCCTTTCTCTCAATTTTTTTGTATCGAATTCTTCCCTTCTTCTACATACATTTCTTACAAACAAAATCGATCGATCATTTGTGTGTGAGATCTCGTTGTTGTCTTTTTGAGTTTGTTGAAATTATCGAAGTTTGTGATACCTCTACTTTTGTAATGGTTAATCCGTTTTATCTTGGGAGGAATTAATCTACAAACTCGAGTACCTGAGGGAATTAAATTTCTTAAGGACACACAATGAATTCTCTGGACTCGGATAATTCTTTTCTTTTTCTTTTCATCTTTTATTGTTTCTGGTTTGCTCTGATGAATGCAGGAGACAACACCATCTCTGTTGGAAGCTCTGGATGAGGTACCTCCAGTTTTTATCAATAACCAAAGTTGTGTTACATTTTATATTCAGGAAACTGACGGTGAAATTTGTGCAAAGATAGTGAAATCATTGACCAAATGCAGAGTAATACTAAACAAAAGGCTATGGTCCTAAATTTTTGGACCTTTCACTAAGCGCAAATTTGAGAAAGTAATTTGAACATTAAACTTGAAGATCTAGGATTCCAATAAAGCTCAATTTCACAACTAACGCCTAATCTGCGATCGTTGAACAATTCAATGCACGAAAGAGAAAAGTCATTGTTGTACAACTTCTTTAAGCAAACACCTTCATACTTCTTAGGGACATTCTCCTCCAGTACAACCCACACGTCAACACAAACCCCGCACCGATAGAAACAAAACATTACATAGGAAGAAATATAAAGTGGAGAAAAACATTGCAAGGCTTCAAGTTGAAAAAAATGTAGCAGCAAGCTTGAAATACAAAAACATAGAAAAGAAGAAGGGAAGAAGAAAATTGCAAGACTGCACGTTGAAAAAAAAAAACATAGCAGCAAGTTCGCAACACAAAAACAGAGAAATTAAGAAGACAAAAAAAGATGAAAACTTTAGCTTCCAATTTCTTGAAAAAGTGTCGCAGCAAGAGAAGTCAAGCATAGAGAAATATTTGGAAAGAAGTCACAGTGTTTGGGAAGTAGTCGCAAAGTATTTTTATGATGTTTTAAAAAATAACCTAGTTACTATCAACCTTGCTATTGCAGAAACTGAACTTATTTCTTGCTTCTAGGATTGAAAAAGCTCACCTTTTCATCATAGCCTCGTCTCACTGCAAAAAACTATTACAACTTCTCTTCACTTCTCACTTTAACTGACCAAGCTCTTACATTTAATAACATTGATCAGGATAAAGCATGTCACCAAACTGAATTTAGTTTCCTTTCATCAACCATAGTCAACTTTTTATTGAATTTCAACACTCAAAACATCTAATCCTAAAATAGAAACTAAAGTTAGCCACTATCAGATCCGTATTTCTTCTAGAAAAGAATCATATATAGGGAACACACCAGTACTAGCAAATACATGAATAATCTTAGCACCAGAAACATTGGAAAAAGATTTGTTAAATCTAACTCGCTGAGCTTGGATTGATCTTCTCTAATGGTGAACACATGATGCCATTGATGATCAACACAGAAGGAAAGAAGAGAAACTATTTTTGTATTTCATGAACTGAGCTAATTGAATTACAATGAAACAGTACACACTATCTATTTATACAAATAAAGAGAAAGTTCTAAAATAACTAATTACTGCTACAGCTGGCACTAACATCAAACTATCTAACTAACTCTAATGCATAACTGAAAGGTGAATAACTAATCTATAAGCTGCTGAAGTTCTCAATACCCCTCCTCAAGTTGAAGGTGAGGCAATCACTACCAACTTGGATAAAACATTCGAGTGCTTAACTCCAGTGAGTGCTTTAGTGAGGATATCAGCTAATTGTTGAGTGGTACCAACATGATGTAGAGTGATAAGTCCTTCTTAAAGTTTGGTCCGGACAAAGTGACAATCGATCTCGATGTGTTTGGTGCGTTCATGGAAAACAGGATTTCTTGCAATGTGCAAGGCAGATTGACTATCACAAAACACATGAAATGGACCAGTGCTAGGAACAGTCAGTTCAACAAACAACCTTTGCAACCATACCAACTCACCAACTACCTTCCTAAGTGACTTGTACTCTGCCTCAACTGAAGACAAGGAAATGGTCTCTTGTTTCTTGGATTTCCAGCTCACAGGGCTGTCACCAAGTAGAACCACATATCCAGTAATAGATTTCCTAGAATCAGGGCAAGATGCCCAGTCTGAATCACAGAATGCTCTCACTATGTAATCATCTGTATTGGACATGAAAATACCCAATGTGGGATCTTGCTTCAGATATCTCAACATGTGAAAGGCTGCCTGCAGGTGAGGCTCTCTAGGTGTATGCATGAATTGGCTTAAGTGTTGTACCCCATATGCAATGTCCAGTCTAGTGTTTGTGAGGATGTTTAGCTTCCCTATGAGCTTTCTGTAATAGGCAAGATTTGAAAGCAGGCTTTCGTCAGCTCTTAACTTGATTAATGGATCGAGAGGTGATGAGAAAGGTGTGAAGTGACTGCAATTATATTCGTTAAGCAGATCCAGGACAATCTTTCTTTAAGAGATAGAATGTCATCCTCCTTATACAAGACCTCTAAGCCAAGAAAATAGTGCAACCTCCCCAAGTCTTTTATCTTAAAAGTCTCATGCAAGAAGATCTTCAGATTATATATCTCAGTGAGATCAGTACCAGTGAGCAACACATCATCGACATAGACAGCTACAAAGACAATGGAAGAACCTGATTTTTTGTGGAACAAGGAGTAATCATTCATGGAGTGAATGTAACCTCTAGAGTTGAGAGCATCAGTTAACTTTGCATACCATTGTCTGTTGGCCTGTTTAAGGCCATACAATGATTTATTCAGTTTGTAGACAGTTTGGAGGTGCCAGTATCCAACCCTTGTGGTATATCCATGTAAACTTCCTCTGGTAAGTCCCAATGAAGGAAGGCATTATTGACATCTAACTGGAAAATATCCTAATGCTTCTTGACTGCAGTGGCAAGCAAGGTTCTGACTGTTATCACCTTTACAACTAGGGAAAATGTTTCAGTGTAGTCAATTCCAGCATGTTGGGTATAGCCCTTCACAACCAACATGGCCTTCAGCCTTTCTATAGTGCCATCTGCCCTATGTTTGATCTTGTACACCCACTTACATCCAATTGGTTTCTTTCCAGGTGGTAGAGGAACTAGGTCCCATGTGTGATTCTCATGTAATGCACTAAACTCGTGTGTCATGGTTGTATGCCATGCAGGATTCATAGTTGCTTCTTCATAAGATGATGGTTCATATTCATGAGAAATATTCATTACAAAAGACTGACTAGAAGGTGTCAAATCCTCAGGGGCAATGTGACTGTTGTGTGCAAAAGAAGTACAAAGGGAGAGTGAAGTGGGTTTGGAGGCAAGATGAATGTAATCATTTAGGTAAGATAGTCTCTTGTGAACTCTAGTGGACTTCCTAGGAACAGGTGCAACTTCAGGAGAAATAGAAGAAGGATGTGTTAGACTGGTAGACTCAACAGAACTAGATATTACATGTGATGCTGGTTGGTGAGCCCTTTGATCACATTGTTTAAGATTAGTATGAGGAGATGCAGGATCATACTGTGCAGGATTAGGATGAGGTGAAACAAGATCAGGATATAATGGAGAAAATAAAGAAACATCAGAATGGAAAAATGGAGATGCAGGAAAAGCAGAAGTATCTTTTGTAGAGAAAAAGGAAATATTGTCTTATGAAACACCACATCCCTGGACACATGAATCTTTCTAGTAGCTAGACTTAGTATTTTGTACCCCTTTGTGTTAGGAAGATATCCTATGAAGACATGAGGACTAGTCTTTGGGTCAAATTTAGTTCTTTGTGTTTTAGGTATGGTAGGATAACATAGGCAACCAACGTTTCTCATGTGGGAATATGATGGTTTCAGCTGGTGTAATACTTCAGCAGGACATTTATTGTTCAAGGTATGTGAGGGTAGTCTATTGATGATGTAGATGGCTGTTAGAATGCATTCACCCCAATACTTAATTGGCAATTTGGATTGAAAAAGGAGTGCTCTGGCTGTTTCAAGGAAATATTTGTGTTTTCTTTCTACTACACCATTTTGTTGTGGTGTGTGTGGGTAAGTTTTCTGGTGTATGATACCTTTGGATTGAAAATATGAATTGGCTTCAGTGTTTGAGAATTTTAATCCATTGTCTGATCTAATTATTTTTATTGAGGTCTGAAATTGGTTTTCAACCATAGAGATAAAGGACTTGACAACATGTAAGGCATTACTTTTACTGCTCAAGAGATGAGTCCATGTGGCCCTACTGTAATCATCTACTAAAGTGATGAAGTAACTGAAGTTATTGTAGGTCTTGATGTGGTAGGGTCCCCATAGATCAATGTGTAACAAATCAAAGCATTTGGCAAACTGTGTGGTTTTTGTGGGAAAAGGCAGCCTGGATTGCCTAGCCATGTGACAGATTAGACAAAAAAAAGGTTGTTTGGTTGAGAACTTTACTGGTATTATAGTTAACCCTCTCATCTTTACAAAAGGGACATGACCAAGTCTGCAATGCCATAACAAGTCGGCAGTATTTACATGAGATATAAGGGAAGTATGAGTGAAACATGAATCACTATTTTTATTAGCAATAATTGTATTTCTTATAATAGGATGAGTAAAGCAAGAATCACTAACTTTAGTAGTAACAACAAAATTTTCTATATCAGAACTAGGGGAACAGGAATGGGAACTACATGGATATTGTGCTTTGTTTACATTGAGTACATGAGATGAAAGACAAGGAAAAGTATGGTGGTTCTGTTGAGGAATGGAGTTGTTCTTCTGTAGGCACTATGAGCAGAGAAAGTATAGTCCATCATGTATCCTACCAATCTCCAGAGGCCTCTTCAGTGAAGGGGCTTGCAGTAGACAAAGTGATTTAGTGAAGGTAGTGACACAATGAAGATGTTTGTTCAAGGAACTGATGGAAATTAGATTGTACTTGAATGTAGGTATTAAAAGAACATTAGACAATGTGATCTCAGGGGTTAGCCTTACTTCTCCAACTTATGTTACCTTGACTATATAACCAACTGAGAGAAATCCTGAGTAACGAGAGAGATTCTCCACACGAACGAACGACCCATTAGGTAATCTAACAAGCCTTGGATATGGTATGGTGATGATTTTGGTTAAATTGGTTTTATCAAAGGTTATGTGATGAGTAGCCCCTGAGTTTAGGATCCAGGAATCAGTTTTCTCTTTGAAACATCCATATGAAAGTTTATCAAAATCAACAGAAGAGTTGCAAGCAATTATACCTGCAAAGTTGACAGATCCATTATTGGATTGTGGCTCAGTAAATACAGATCCATCCCCCATGTTTCCTCCTTGAAACTGTTGCAGCATGCTGACCAAATGGTGATATTATTCCTGAGACAAAGCACCTGCAGGACCACTCTGAGTGCTAGATTCACCCTTCTCTAGCAGATCTCCATGAACATTTGTTGTAGTCCTCTTGCCTTTATGCCCTTTATACTGAGAATTGGAGGAGTTAAATTTTTGGTTCTGGTTGTATTGATTTCTGGGTAGATAGTTATTGTAAAGTTGGTTATTAGGTCCTCAATCAACATTTGGCTTGCTAGGATACCCATGGAGTTTGTAGCACTTGTCCTTTATGTGTCCAACCCTCTTACAATGCTCACAGTAGGGCCTTGCCCTTATATTGCTATTTGCATAGTTAGTTTGGAAGCCTCGTACACCTGAAGGACCCCAGAACTTTGTGAAGAACTAGAACTAACATTCATGGAAGAAGAAGATTTTGCAAATGAGTGGTTGTTTGGCTTGAATTCTCTTTGTTTTTCTTCCTAGACTAGAAGAGCAAAAGCATGTCCCATAGAGGGTAATGAATTCATCATCAGCATGCTTCCTTGGATGATGGTATAAACCTCATTGAGACCCATGAGGAATTGAATGAGTCATCGGTCCTGCTCAGCCTTGTGCATTGTGTCTTTAGCACCACATGTGCAAGTGCAGCTACAAATACTCTTAGCACTTAGTGTGATGAGTTCTTCCCAAAGCTTCTTCATCTTTGTGTAGTAGGAGGTGATGTCCAAAGTACCTTGATTGAGATAGTTAATTTCCTTTCGAATCTGATACAACTTAGCCCCATTGGTTTGATCATACCGATCTTGTAACTCACTCCACAACTCCAATGAATCAAACACGTACTCTACACTATTTGCAATATCCTTGCTTAGAGAATTCAGTATCCAGGAGGTAACCATGGTGTCACATCTCTCCTATTGACGATAATCAGGAGACTGTGGGCTTGGTTTCATACACTCTCCATTGATGAGCCCTAATTTGTTCTTCAATGAAAGTGAACGCAGTACACCCCTCTTCCATGATCGAAGGCCAACACCATCGAATGGTACATGAACCAACACTGAACCAGCGCTGTCAGAGGGGTGGATGTACAATGGGCTTCCAACATCGAAAGTGATGGGAGTTGGAACAGAGGATGATGATCTGTCAACTTGATCCACAACTTCAACCATAGTGAGAATCGAAACAATTGTTGAATTGAAAAACGAAATTGGAGATGAACAAGATGAGTGAAGATAAAAACGAGCAGATATGAAATTGAGCAAAGAAGGAAAACCTCTATAGCTCTGATACCATGTTAAATCTAACTCGCTGAGCTTGAATTGATCTTCTCTAATGATGAACACATGATGCCATTAATGATCAATATGGAAGGAAAGAAGAGAAACTATTTTTGTATTTCATGAACTGAGTTAATTGAATTACAATGAAACAGTACAAGCTATTTATTTATACAAATAAAGAGAAGGTTCTAGAATAACTAATTACTGCTACAACTGGCACTAACAACAAACTATCTAACTAACTCTAATGCATAACTGAAAGGTGAATAACTAATTTATAAGCTGCTGAAGTTCTCAATAAGATTTGGCACCAGAAATTTAACTTTTAAATTTATCAAATTGAATATCAATAACACAGTACTCGTAATACTGTAGATTCAATTAAAAACACCGATATTCAGAAATTAGAGTTGAGTAACATTCAAACAATCATGAGAGTTGAATATATAACTTCCACCTTAGAAATCAGAGTAATAAAATCAATCATTTACCATTGAACTAATAGCAGGCAAAAATCACAAAACACACTTATCAAATACAAAAATAAACTACTTTTATAAAATTACAAATCGCCTATACTGTTTGAGCACCTGGGAGGCAGAATATTTATTCAACAAAGACAAGAGAGTGAAGGATAAGAATGAATCCCATAAAACCTACAAGAAAACGTACAATAGTAACAAAATTATGAAACCTTAAAACTTCACACGATTCACAAAATCGATCTTGTTCAATTAGTTGATAAAACATGACCCAAATAGAAGGAATAGAGTTTTCTTTTGATTCTTAAAAAAATTCTTTTTAATAAATTGGAGGGAATAGTTTATTGTAGATGAAAATATTGGAGGGAAAAATTAAGGGATAAAAGTAGTGTTCAATTAGTGATTTTCTGGCAAATTAATTCTATTGTCACTAAAGAAATACTATCTTTTAGCGGTTATTGTTCATATGCCGCTAATATTTCAGCTTAAATAAATAATTAGTAGCAAATAATTATTTGTCGCTAAATAATTGCCGCCAAAATCCTGTTTTGTAGTAGTGTCTCCACTAGTTCTTGAGTTGCTAGGTTGTTAAGTTGGCAAGGTTCTTCATTAGCTTTTATTGGAAATAAATCATAAAATAATGTTTTCTTCATGCTAAACAAAGGCTTTTGATCAGACATTGAAGAAAATGTGAAAGGATACAAATCCCAAGAAAATAATACACTGGAAAAAAAGGCAGTAACACGTCTATTTGTACTAGTATAATTTAGGTTTTAATTCGTATTCCAACTTTGAGCGGGAAACAGAGAAAATTATTACTCTCTCTGTTTAAAAAAGAATAACCTCCTTTCCTTTTTAGTCTGTTTCAAAAATAATAACTCCTTTCCTTTTTTAGAAATACATTAATTTATGTTTTCCACATGACATGTTTAAGAACACAAGATTAAAGAGCATTTTGGTACATTTGACAGCTTGCTTTAGAACCACAAAATTAAAAAATCTTCTTTATTTTCCTAAACTCTGTGCAAAATCAAACTAGTTCATTCTTTTTGAAACGGATGGAGTATTATTTTTTAATTAGAAGAGTTATAAAGAAGAATAAATGTGTCATTTTGGCATTTAAGCTAGGGATAATAATTTCGAGATTGATATCTTACCTGCAGTATGGACACAAATAATGTCACTATAATCTCGGGATCGCTAATCTCACAATAAAAAATTAAACAATCTCACTTTCAGTCCAAGTGAAAAAAGGACATGTGCTCAGCTTCTTCATCTATGAGGCTATGATCAAACACATGTCCAATCCCGAAATCAAACTCAATGTTCAGCTTCTTTCTTTCTCATTTCTCCGAATCCAAAAACTCCATTGAATCTATCATTCCTATCAAATCTGAACTCGACAACTTCTCATTGCCCATTACGGATCTCGAAAAATTCATTGCTCAGAACACTTTATCCCATTCATGCCTTAAAACTGTGAAGCAAAATGTCGAACATGTTAGCTGCGAACAAATTAATGAAGAACGACATCGTATCAGAGTGGAGAACAAATTAATGGACATTATTTGTGTATAAACTGATTGGGCATGTTTTAAGGCCAGTGTAGTCTCCAAGTGTACATAACCGCCAAATGAGATAACATCTCCAACTGAATATAAATCCAACCAAAACCCCTCTTTTCATTCTCTCTGTCTCAGCAATGACTTTTCATCTTCCTCCTAACCAAAAAATGAGATTTTCCGACTTGCACGGCAGATTTTCTTCCCAAATGCAAATGTCTTGAACTTTGTCCTCTAATATTGGAAGATGACGATCCTTCCCAAAAGAAAGAAAAAGTTCTTCCAAGCAGAATACAACAATCTTCGAGTAAAACCCAATCAAATTCTTGACTCTCTAAATAATGTTGCCATTCAACAACTCTCCGTTGACTATTCATTGCTACATTTCTGCAAATCTGAATACACAAATGTATTGTTTTAAGCTATCACATCTCCTCATTCACTCTCTAAGTAGCCTCAAATGAAATCCAAATGTCAAATCTCCTTCACTTCTCGATTTTCCTTGTCATTAGGGGCAACTCAATGCCTTTTGTACCGATCCAAAAATGGACATGATGACACCTGTCTTTTCCCACCAAGACAAGTTAACCCCAACCCAACGAAAATGAAAGAAAAATGGAAAACAGTAAAGACAAGAACAAGATAAAGCAAAAAACTTATTTTTCTACTACAACCCCAAAATCTAGTTGTCACGTGTACAAGCCACTAAGTACATAAATGCAGTATTAAGAAATAAATACAAGTCTCAATCTTTGTTTGTTAAATAGAACAAAGTGTACGTAAGAAAAGGAAAAGAAAGGTCTGCCGAATGACAAACAACTACCTCTTCAAGTCCTTTACGAGCCTCGAGATCAATAGAATGAAAAAGAGATCACACGGGTTTGAACTCGGAACCTACACAAGTGTAGAAGCAAAGGTGAGTACCAATAACACGGTACCCAGCAAGCAACCTACTAAACAAAGCAACTAGCTAGAAATCGAATACCCCTCACACTCCAACCAAACCACATCAAACTACAACCTGTACATAATTCAGCCCAACCTAGAAATTCTACAATACAAGTGTCACGACCCAAAAATGGACATGATGACACTCGTCTTATCCCACCAAGACAAATCAGCCTAACACTCACCCATTACAATAAAATGTGGAAATTTCATAATTAACTCAAAAATACCCCCAAAATCTGGTTGTCACGTGTACAAGCCTCTAAAGTATTACAATAGATTTGAAAGAAAACGTAAGTCTCAAATGATGTTGTCTCTAAAATAGAACAATATCATAAATAGGAGTAAGAATGTCCACTGAGATGACAAACAACTACCTCACAAATCTCCAAGAAGCCTCGGAAAATAAGAGTATGGAAAGTATCACAAAATCCAGGCTCGTAACCTACAAAAAATTGTAGAAGCAAGGGGTGAGTACCAAACCACACGGTACTCAGCAAGTACACCTTTAAACACAAGCTAAGGGAATAGAATACGAGTACTCCTTACACCCCAACCGAACCTCCACAACTACAACTTGCATAAAACCAGCCCAACCTAACAATTCACAGTTTACATAGCACCCAGCTCAACAACAATCATTTTAACAAATTACATATCCTCAACAACAAACTCAATATTCATCAATCACAACTTTCATAAAAAGGCACTCACAAATATCAACAA
>JAJOOR010026735.1:0-21382 GCA_036250505.1 Solanum acaule
GAGATATGACCCTCCAAAGTAGACCCTCGAAAAAGGCTTCACTTGGAAATTTCGGATTTTGATACGGTTGCTCTAAAATTTGGGTTAGACCCATTACCCACTCAATTTGACCCCCTAAACTAGAATATGAAGTCGGATTTTCGAAAAATGAAACGGATTTTTTTTTTATATAGCTAAACAAGTTTCCAGTAACTTCCGAAGCACATTTTTAAGAACTTTTTGGGTCATTTCTATAGTAGATCAAGAAGAAGACGATTCGTGAGTCCTCATAGTATTTGAGGGCTTGACCATTGATGAGTCCATGATTTGGACTCATTTAGGGCTTTATTTTGATAGATTTAGTTTCCTCAAATGCATATTTTATTTCAATAACTGATGTAAATCCTTACATTTCAAGTATTTGAGTTGAGAGACAAAGATTGGACGCTATCAAGCTAAAAAGGAACAGGGCGGCTGAAAGAACAAAGAAATGAAGGGCTGAGGATCACCTAATATATTAGGTGAATCGCCAAATGGCTGTAACCTGGCCCAAAGTTCCAGTGAGTTAAACCCTGAAGGAAAAGATCAAGTCGGCGATAAAAAAGAGCAGTCGGCTCATCGCCGAACAGTTCCACGAAGTAGTACTATATCGCCCAATGATCCAAAATACAAAGATGCTGAAGGCAAAAGCTGAAAGGCGATGAAGCAGAACAAAGGGTGGATCGCCGAATACATCGACAATTCCGATAAACTGTGCCGAGTGGTCCTTCGCAGCATAAATTTTCAAAAACTATAAATACCCATTTAATTCTATAGCTTAGTATCAAAATATGAATCAATTTTTGTAGCGAATTTTGAGTCGTAGAATATTTCCAATTTTTAGTTCTTAGAGTTTTTGGGTGACATTATTCTTGAGCTTGAAGATTTGAAGACTTCCAACTCCAAGAAATTGGAAGTGGGTGTTGGAGATTCGCCATTCTAGACTTGTTTGAAGTGAAAATAAATCATACCCAGTTGATGTTAATTCGATTTGGTATCATTTTCTTCCCTTTTTCTATGTCTAGCTAAAACCCCAATTCTTGGGGTGTGATTTTGTGAATATGGATTAAATTTTCTGTTGGGTATTGCTTATTGTTAGTCTATTTGTTGTTTAATTGTGATTTCATTTAGTAGTTGTGTTTGAACTTAATGGGATTGTAGTTGCAAATACGATTTCATCTTAGTGTTTTTGGCTTGCTCGAGAGAGAGGTTTTAGAACTAAGACTACTAAATCGATAGCCGGTGGTTATTGGGTCATCGTGGGTTCAGCTCGAGAGAGTGAATCCTAGGCCTTTTCCCACACATTCAGCTCGAGAGAGTGAATGGGCTAAGGTGAAGGTTGTGCTTAATTGCGGCAACTCGGTGTTCGAGAGAAACCGAGTTGATTCGGGGTAAGTTGATCGAGAGAGAATTTACCCCCACTAAAGTCTTTCCTAGTTACAAATGTTTAGCGATTTACTATCAATAACATTTACCCAATAGTATATTTTATCCCATATTCCTATCATATCCCAAGAATAACATCTCCTTATCTCGTATCTTTTTATTTTTTGTTGTTTTTAGTTGTTAAGTGAATATAAACCTCCCATTGATAATTGGCATTCGTGTCACCCATTGATTTATCATGTTTTTACTCGTTAATATTTATAGCTATGATTTATTAGAGCAAAATTTTACTTTTCTATTAATTCTTGCAAACACTCCCTTCGAACTCGACCCCAACCCATTCAGTTGGGTTATATGACTGCGCACGATTATTGACACCTGAATTGGATGTCTTGCCATTTATTACGTCAAACATCAAAATGGCACCGCTGACGGAGAGTTGTGTTAGTTGAGAATTTTTAGTTAAGTAGTATTTCATTCTTCTTAGTTATAGTTCTACTCACTTAATTTTTAGCTTTGTGTTTTGCTTGTTTGAGCTTTGAAACAGAGGAGGTGAGTATGTCGAGCAGTACTCGTGAGCAAAATATGTTTCCTCCATTAGAAGTAATGATGTTCAGGGATCACATTCTAATCTTCAAACAATTGGAAGGTGAACGGATTCATGAGGCATGGGCAAGGTTTAAAGAACTGCTAGTTCAATGTCCATCTCATGAAATTCCTGACATAGTCCTCCTAGATTGCTTTTACAGAAGTCTTGGCCCCGAAAAAAAGGTATTGGCTGACCAACTCATTTCAGGTGGTATTACTTAACAACTCTATGCGATAGCAACCCGCCTGCTTGATAACATGGCTGAAACAAATCAAGAAGTAGAGAAGGACTTCATGTTGGCCGCACTGATGACATAGATGGACGAGTTGGCCAAAAAGATAGTGGAGATTGAAGTCCAATCCAAAATGAAGGACAAATACATCCCTCATCATCAGAGAAAAAGAGCTAAGGATAATGAGGGTAAACGTGTCAAAGGAATTCTCTCGATCATTCTTCACAAGGTGAATGAGCATGATATGGAGCTGGAAAAAATGAACGAAAACATCGAAGTAATGAAATAGATGATTGGTTCTCACTCCATATCCATTTAGCTGCTCGAGAAACTTATGGGTCATGTGATGCCTCATCTCCACCCGCCGCAAAATGGTGGGTTGCCAAGTAATGCTATGGCTAACCCCAAGAATTAAGTATGAGTGTGACTTGCGTCGTGGCATGACGTTAACTAAGGCGATGTTTGGGAGGCAACCCAAAACCCTTTATTGCTTTATTTTTGTTTTACAAATAATGGGGTGTTGGTTGTGCAGGTTTGAGTGTGAAAAGTGTTTGAAAAATGTAGGGGAGCGAGCAAATGTTCCAGTCGGCGCATCAGCGAATATGTCTGCGCGCTCGATTTGATCCACCGTTTGGCTCAACATAATTTTAACTTGGAGCTTGTAAAACTCGGCGAACCAGAAGAAACTTGGCGGCTAGTCGGCGATCCCGATGTTGTCCGCCGTTTGAACCCCCAAGTAACTGAAGGTCCTGTAAAGGTTGGCGGGGTAAGTGACCACTCAGCGTGTCACCGAGTGGATCGGCGAGTGCGACTAACTTCACCAAATGTACGTGAACTGGACGGTTAATAAGGGCAAAGGTTTTAAAGTTTCAAACTCTTCACTTTCCCTCACTTTCAAACTTCGCAATCTCACACCAAGTTAGTATTTTCAATATTTTTACATTCCATAAGTATTTTGGTTGTTAATTGGTGCTCGAAATTGGGATTTCATTGCCGCATAGCATTTCAAAGTACTTTAATCGGCATAAAAGGTTGGTTTTCCAAACCCTGACTTTATTTTTGAAAATTTGGTACTCATTTGCAATGATCTTATCGTATTGTCATGTGCTGGGCCTCTCTAATAGGATTAGAATGTTGAAATGCTGATTTTAATTTGATAATCTTGCCCGTATTGTTTCGATCATCAAAATGCCCGTAAATTTGTGGCTTAAAATGAGTTAAATTTTGTGGGGGTGTGCTTGCATTTTGGTTAGATTTGTTGGGTGAAGTCTAAGTAGCTCGTATTTGTGCTAAATGGCATAAATTGTACAATGATAGAGTGGGTGACACCATTCTTAAGGGTAAAAGTTGTCAAATGGCCAAATTTGGCAAAATCGGGAGAAATCTGAGTATCCCGGGGTGATGGGAGTTATGGGTCTGAACTTAATTTAACTAGTGCATGCTTTGATTTTGTTTTTGGGGGTTGCGGGGTTAAATCCGAGAAGTTGGGTTGAAAATAGGCACGTTGGGTCGTTTGGCGAGTTGGGTCGAGCTCACCTAACCACTCGGCGGTTTGCCTAATGTCCCCATCTCGCCTTTAATCTCATGCTTTATTTTGATGATTGGTTCTGTAACTTGCGGCGAGAAGCCTGAGATCGCTGAAAGCACTCGGTGACTTGCGGAAAGACTTCTTTTTCACCCTTTGTCTGCACCCTTGAGCCCTTGTGCACTAAACCTTTTGGTGTGCTAGCCCTTAATCGCCAAAAGCAATCGGCGATTTGCCGGAAGGGATCTCCCATCGCCGTATTGCTGAGAATTTTAAGCCAATTCTTTAGGTGAGCTCGATTTAGCTAGCCAAAGAGATTCGGCGACTCGCCAACTTGATCTGCGAGTCTGTCTACAGTTAATTTTCTATGGCCTGATGTGAGTATTTACTAAATTTTCTCCAATGTTTTACAGATATGGTGCGAACAAATCTAGATAGGCCACCCCAAAATAAAGCACGGGTAATTACTATAAACGAAGGGGGATTAAATCCTCCAAAGAAAAGAGGGCAAGAACTCCCACCGAAAGACAAAAGCAAAAGAAAGAAGCACACATCTGAGAGAGTGGCGGTCGACACCCATGCTGATTGGTCTAAGCCTGAAGATGAGCAACCTCTAATATCCCGAAGGGATAAGCTCCGGGCTAGATCTCAACCAACATCCACCAGAGTTCCCTCAACTGTCATTCCTCCCACACCTAAATCAGTGCCAGCTCAGGCACCTTTTGTGACCCCTACGCTACCTGTCGTTCCTTCTCTGAGGCTTCTAAACTGATTGAAAGTGATGGTCAACGAACCATCCTCGAGGAAAAAATGCTTTCTACAGAAGGCTTGGAGAGGAAGTATCCAGATGTGAGCAAGACCCTCCAATTCCACAGGTTCGAGCAGTTCACTAGGTCCCGAGGCCCCTATATTCCCTATTGGGCCCGTGAGTTTTACACAGCTTATGGTGATCTGGCCCCAAGAGTAAGAAGAAGGCCAGTGATTTCATACCGGTAAAGGTGGTCGTGGTCCGAGGTAAGGAGGTTGGGTGTAGCAGTGACTACATTAATGATGTACTAAGTAAAGATCTGCATGCTCAATCCTTGGATGATCTGAAGGGGTGGCTGGAACCTTTGATTTCTGATACCACCCCGAGGCGGATCGAGGCGGGCACCCCTATTGAGAAGAGGGATTTAAATATTGCTGCCCGATTCTTGTTTGGCTTTATCAGCATTACCATTATGCCATCCCAGAACGAGTCTCTCCTCCGCCATTCTAAGGCAACATGCCTAGAGTCCATCATATCTAGGAGGCGCATCGACCTATGACTTCTGATTTCACAAGAGATGGCCATGAGAGCCAAGCATAGACAGACCTCACTGTCGTTCCAGTACTGATCACAGAAGTATGTGATGTACCGTGAGTTTACGATATTTTTGATACATTTCACTTGAGAGTTGTGTGTGTCTAGGGCTATTTTGTATTAGTTTATATGTGTTTTTCTCATGTTTGCAGGGAATAGGTTCAAGCGCGGAAACTTGAAAACACAACTGAAAGAAGTGCAGAAAAGGACATATACGGAGGCAACTTATGGACCGTAGGTCCAATTATGCCCTGTAGATGATAGTCATAGAACGGCAGAAAAGAAATTGCTGAAGATCAGGGAATTCTTGACCAAGTATGGAACCACGGTTGTGACTTATGGATCGTAGATTGATCTACGGACCATACTGTTACTCCATCAAATCATTCAGAGATTGGTTCTAGTACCTGATGCTGAAAAAATCTAAGTGTGGCGTTACGGACCGTAGATAGACTTATGGTCCGTACTGTTGAATCAGCGATTGCGAAAGAGATTTTGCAGATTTTGAAGAAAGAAAAATTCCCTAAGTCCTGAGCCACGGAAGGGACCTACGGACCGTAGATCGACTTACGGACTGTACGTCAGTTTTGTAGAATGAAGACGCGTCCTGCAACTTTATTTCCTTATTTCGTTTCCTTTTTAGTTAGGACTTATATTTATATATATAGGGTATGTAAACCTCGTTTTTGGAGGTTAGACAGTATTATTTTTGTTCTAGTTTTTGGCTTGGGAGATTAACCTGCAACTTTAGCAATCTTAATTTCCTAAGCACGTTTTGGTGATTTTTACTCTGCAATTCTGGGATTATTCTACTCTACTACATAAGTTCATGATTTGTTCTTCAAACATTATGAATTGTTTTCTTGCTAATATGGGTAACTATATCCACAACTAGGGTTGTGGGAACCATGAGCGATTAACGAAGTATGAATAGTAACTAAGTAATTCCCGAATTGTGTTTTGCATGCATTGATAATTCTTTCATCTAGAAGTCTTTTTAACGGTGCGCAACGTTAGAACTCACCTTGTTGCTACTTGCCGGACCAAGGAGGTAGTTAATAAAAAAAGAATTATCAACATAGATTTAGTGTGATACTATCTAATAGAATTAATGTCGATTGGTGCGAGGGTGAAAACTAAGCCATACATCAATGTGACGTCTAATATGAGGTAATGGTAAGGGTTAGTAAATTACACATACGTAGCCGGACCAAGGTGCGGGGTGAAATTCTCTAGATGCCAGACCAAGGATTTAGAGATACATAACTTATCGCTTTGCATGGAATACACTAGGAAGGGATTGCTATTATTAGGACTACGGAGTTATGAGCTTATGGGGAACACGTACGCCCTAGTTTCCTTCTCAATTTGATAACACCAAAAGTTTGAATCTTTCTTACTAATCACCTTCATAATTTTTAAAATTTGTTACACAAATCCCCCCCCCCCCTTTATATATTTGTCTCGGAAATACATTAGCTAAATGAATATAATCATTATTAAACTTAAATATAAACCATATTCCTCGTGGGATCGACCCCAACCTACAAGTTGGGTTCTTTACATGATAACGATCGCTTATGCTTCTAAAAAGATGTGTAATTTGAGAGTATCAAATTTTGACGCCGCTGCCGGGGAATAAGGCTTTTAGGTTAAGTTTAATTGCATTATTGAACTTTAGTCAAATATTTCCTAATTTTACTTTTTCTTTTATTTTTGTCTCTCTCATGGTCTTACTCTAGTGTATGCCAAGTACATGGAGCCAAGGCGAACCACTTACTCCCTATGATCCCGAACTGAATAGAACTTTGGGGAGAATGAAAAATCAAGGAGTTTCGATTAACCTTAACGGGGAAGAGTTAGGTAAAGGTGTTGGATTGCAACCTCCGAGGGTAATTGATGCGAATAATCAGGCTCCAGTAGAAAATAGATTGGGAGATGCATTGAGGGCACAAGTACCACAAGGGCCACGTCTGTACGAAAATTTTAGGGTAAACCTTAATATTGCCGTTTCTAATAGACCTATTGTCCTACCACCTCTACCTCAGGGGCATACATATGTGGTGACCAGTAGCTTGATGCTGATGCTTACAGCGAGGGGCTTGTTTGTGGGGTTGCTAGCGGATGATCCACAAGCTCACATAGCAAAACTTAATCATGTCTGCAGAAATTGTATAGGTCGACCGGATTGGGATATGAACGTCATTGGGTTGCGTGTCTTCCCCCTATCATTGACCGGAGATGCTGCTGTGTGGTTTGATGAACTCCCTTACAACTCAATCTAAACATGGGAACAATTGACAGAGGCATTTTTAGAAAGATTCTTTCCAGTTTCCAAGAAGTTGAACAAGAAGGATAAACTCAACAACTTTGTAGCATTACCTGGAGAGTCTGTGAGTAGTTCTTGGGATAGGTTCACTGCCTTCATGAGGGGTGTCCCGAATCACCATATTGATGATGAGTCACTGAAAGAGTACTTCTACCGAGGACAGGATGATAATGGTAAGGCAGTGCTCGATACTATTGCGGGAGGTTCGTATGGTGAATGCACTTTTGCAAAAATTACAGAGAAAATGGAGAAGATATCTTGAAATAATAAAGCTTGGAGCACTAGAAAGTCAGACACTAGGAGGAGCACATTTGTCGTTCAAGCTACAAACAACCAGCCCGCAGATGAGATTCACGAGGAGTTGGAACACATGAGAACTGAACTAGGGTTAGTGTTAAAGCATGTGATTGGAGGAGCGGAGAAGGTAAATGATGTGAATTATTTGACTAGAACTCCACCACCGGTAGAAGAGTATTATTTTGAAGAGGATGCTTATGCGGTGAATAAGCAGACGGGCGGTTTCCGACCAAACGCCAAGGTTCCAACACGGATAATTGGCACCAAGGCCAAGGAAACCAAGGTTGGAAATATGACAATTGCAACCGCGAGGGTCAATATGTCCGGGATGGGAACTACAACAATTACAACCGAAACAACTATGGCAACAGAAATGATCGAACTGGACCTTATGTTCCTCCTCAAAATCGGGATTCTGCTCCTAGGGAAAGTGGAGGTAATATGTCACGTATTGAGGATATGATACAAAAAATGATGAGGAGGTTTGACGTGACTGATGAGAATGTGAAGGAGATGGGAAATGATTTGTCTGGTATTGGTCAAAAAGTTGAAGCCCACGCAGTGTCGATCAAGCATCTTGAGTTACAAATGACTCATTTGTCGACTACAGTAAACCCACGTCAACCTGGCACTCTTCCTAGTAATACTATCCAAAATCCAAAGAATGATGGACATTGCATGGCAGTCACGACTCGTGGAGGTAAGTAGACCATTGATCCACCTATGCCGTCTGGGGTAGACACTGATGCTAGTAAAGATGATGATGTGGTTGAGGTGACTGGAGAGTCCGAGAAGGCGACAGAGAAGGAAGAGGAGGTAACTCAGAAAGTTTTCCCCATACCTAGACCTCCACCTTGTTTCCCACAAAGGTTAGTTAAAAAGACTGAAGAAAGCAAATACCGCAGGTTTATTAGCATGTTGAAACATCTTTCCAGCAATGTTCCGTTGAAAGAGGCTTTGGAGAAAATACCTGGGTATGTAAAATTTATGAAGGAAACGGTGACTAAGAAAAGGACCGTGAGCTACGAGGATGATGATAGATTGCAACATTGTAGCGCTATTGCTACTAGGTCCCTTGTGCAGAAGAAGGAGGATCTTGGTGCCTTTACTATTCCATGTACCATCGGGTTGTTGCATTTTTCTAAGCCATTGTATGATCTTGGGGCTAGCATTAATCTGATGCCATTGTCGATTTACAAAAAGTTAGGTTAGGGAGATCCAAAACCGATTGTGATGCGATTGCTCATGGCCGATAGAACTGTGAAGAATCCCATAGGTCTGCTCCATGATGTACTAGTAAAAGTGGAGTCGTTAATATTTCTGGCAGATTTTGTGATTCTTGACTGCGAGGTTGATTTTGAGGTTCCCATCATTCTTGGGAGACTATTTTTAGCTATGGGGTGCACTTTGGTTAATATGGAAAAGGGGTATTTGAAATTCAGACTGAACAATGAAGAGGCGACTTTCAATATTTGTAGGTCTATGAAGTAAAGTAGTGAGCTCCAATTAGTATCGGCAATAACCTATAGAGTTGAGAGTGTTTCTGAGGTGCAGGTTGAGGAGAGACGGGGTGTTGAGGCATTAGCAGCGGTTATGATGCATTTCGATAGTGATGGTATTAAAGAGTATGATGAGGGTCGCCGCACTTGATAAGTGTGAATATTGGTCAAAACCAAAGAAGTTGGAATTGGACATGAAATATCGTGAGTCCCCACCTGCACGACCGTCTGTTGAGGAGGCATCGAAATTAGATCTTAAGGCTCTACCACCGCATTTGAGGTATGTGTTCTTGGGAAAAGATGATACTTTACCGGTCATTATTGCGACTGATTTGAATGGGCAACAAATAGAGTGTTTGGTTGCCGTATTGAAGAGGTTCAAACGAGCCATTGGGTGGACTATTGCAGATATTATTGGGATCCCTCCCAGTATTTGTTCTCATAAAATCCAACTCAAGCCAGATCACAAGCCTAGTATTGAACACCAAAAAAGATGAAATTCGCCTATGCAAGAGGTAGTTAAAAAGTAGATCATCAAGTGGTTGGATGCTGGAGTTATTTATCCCATTGCCAATAGTAGTTGGGTGTGTCCAGTTCAGTGTGTGCCCAAGAAAGGTGGGATTACTGTGGTTCCTAATGAGAGAAACGAGCTTGTTCAGATGCGGCCCGTGATTGGATGGGGAGTCTGCATGGACTACCAAAATTAAATGCCTAGACAGAAAAATGACCATTACCCTATGCCATTCATGGATCAGATGCTGGATAGACTAGCGAGTAAAGGTTGGTATTGTTTTCTTGACGGTTATTCAGGCTACAATCAGATTTCTATAGCTCCGGAATACCAAGAGAAGACCACCTTCACTTGCCCTTATGGGACATTCGCCTTCAAACGGATGCCATTTGGGTTGTGCAATGCTCCAGCAACCTTCGAGTGTTGTATGATGTCAATATTCTCTGATATGGTAGAGGACACTATTAAGGTGTTCATGGATGATTTCTCGGTGGTGGGTGACTCTTTTTATCGTTATCTGGATCATTTGGCCGAGGTGCTTAAGAGGTGTGAAGACTGCAATCTAATGCTCAATTGAGAGAAGTGCCATTTTATAGTGAAATAAGGTATAGTGCTAGGTCATCAGATTTCTGAGAAGGGCATTGAGGTAGATAAAGCGAAAGTTGAGGTAATAGAAAAACTTCCTCCACCTATCTCTGCAAAAGGTGTTAGGAGTTTTCTTGGGCATGCAGGTTTTTATAGGAGGTTCATCAAAGATTTCTCAAAAATTGTACATCCATTGTGCCAACTGCTCGAGAAGTAGTGTAAGTTCTATTTTGATAATGCTTGTCTAAGAGCATTTGGAGAGTTGAAGGAGATGTTAGTTACTGAACCTATCATTATTTCACCGGATAGGAGACAACTGTTTAAGGTAATATGTGATGCGAGTGGAGTGACGCTTGGTGTAATATTGGGACAGAGACGAGAGAAACTTCTCCATCCTATTTACTATGCTAGCAAAGCTCTAAATGTGGCTCAAAAGAACTATACGGTAACTGAACAAGAGCTTCTTGCGGTGGTTTTTGCATTCGAAAAATTTCGATCCTACTTGTTTGGTACTAAGGTCATAGTGCATACTGACCATTCTGCATTGAGTTATTTGATGGCGAAGAAGGATGTGAAACCAAGGTTGATTAGATGGGTATTATTACTACAAGAGTTCGACTTTGTGGTAAATGATAGAAAGGTGACTGAAAATCAAGTTGCCGATCACTTGTCCAGATTAGAGGAAGAGGCGATGCTAAAGCTTGGTGATAGGGCTGAAATCATTAATGCTTTTCCGGATGAACAAGTATTGGCTACTTCTCATGATTTGATTCCTTGGTTCGCAGACTTTGCTAATTATTTGGCAAGCGATTTGGCGCCTCCGGATTTGTCTTCTCACCAAAGGAAAAAGTTTATGCATGATATGAAGTTCTTTTGGGATGAGCCTTATTTGTATCGTAGTTGTGCCGATGGGATTATTTGTCACTGTGTGCCAGAGGTCGAGATGATGGGTATACTAGAGGCGTGTCACTCATCGCCTGTTGGTGGGCATCATAGTGGTGTTCGGAATGCGCATAAAATTTTGCAGTGTGGGTACTACTGGCCCACCATCCACCAAGATGCTCATGATTTTGCCAAGTCTTGTGAATGTTGCCAAAGAAAAGGAGGAATTTCAAAGAGGCAAGAGCTTCCTACGAACCCGACTGGGCTTCACTAAAATAGACATAACTTTTTACTCCAAGTTGGGATATCAGCAAAATCGGTGGCGTTGGAAATATGATTCAATTATACCACGATCCGTCCTAGTCAATCGTAGGTGGGATTAGAGACCATCAACATTTGGTGCCCAATGACTGACACCCACTTACGAACCGTGTGTCAAACCATGGACCGTCGGTGAATTTTGGGGTTGTGGCACCAGGTCCTAGAAAGCTGCATTTTTTTCTATCTTCTCAAAATTTGAGGTGTTACATTATCGTTGAGTTACTCTTAGCACAACTCTTGAGAAAGTCATGATACTGGAAAGGGACATGAGAAAAGCCGGTGATTGAGCTTAAGTGTTGAAATTCAAAACAATGCACACTTATTCATATGAATCGTGCATTCGAGCTAAAATTGAGATGTATTGCTACACTCTTTTCTCTAAACCTTGTTTCATTTGAGACCCTTATGAGGAAGTGTGTTTTAGTTCTTGGGTAGTAATTTCTCCTGAAAAGATAGTATGAGTTATGAAATTAGAAGCAGTAGTAGTAAAAGTGCCCAAAGTTAGAATAATGGATGCAGCGGTTCAGTAATCTATGAAAGGGAGATAGTGATGAGGCAAATTATGTTATTGTAGTCATGGACCTTGTAAGTTATTAATGAGGAGTTTTCCCTTAAGGGTAGACTAAGAAGTGATGAGTTTGTGTAAATTTCATGATAGAAGGTATAGTAAGAGTTACTAGTATGGATGAGTTAGAGTAGACAATTACTAGAAGGGAGTTTATGTCAATGCTACTATGTTAGTGAAGGCCAAGTATATGTGTGGAATAAAAGAGAAGAGTGTTCATGAGGTAATAGCTTTAAACTAGGCTTATGATTCTAAGGGGAAGCCCATAATATTAAGAGTGTTACAAAAATAAATAGGCAATGATATATAGCAAATGAGTAAATAGTACTTAAGTTGTGAATGGAAGGGTGACAGTAAATTTTAAGTATGAAGACTGAGAGATAACGAATAACTACTTGTGATGAGATCTTAGTGGGCGAATGTTTCTTCATTTTATCTAGAAGTTGAAAGCTGTTATAGTAAGCGAGCAATCATATTAATATACGTGTTTAGTAATAAACACTAAGCTTGAATTTGAGATGAGCGTCGTGATCAAAAGAATGACAACATGAGGGTGATGGTGTTAGTCTTGAGATCTGATCTGGTAGACTTGACATAGAGTAGATGAGGAATTGAGATGTTAGCTGCAATGAATACGAGTGGTACAAGTGAGAGATCCTACCTTTGGATAAGGGCAGTGAAGTGTGGCTATGTCATAAGAGTGACAAGGGCATTAAGAGTTGTACCGAGATTGTATGTAATAAGAGGAGGTTCCAATTAAGTTAATGATTTTCCATGTGTGCTTATATTGTATATTTGAGCTGTCAATGTGAAATAGGTTGAGGGAAACATTATTTTTTTTCTACTTAAAAGTTAAATTAAGCGGCCTTATAAGCCAATGAGAAGAGGTTAAGAGATGCATCTCAGAAAGAAGTCTTAGAAGGAATCTTAGTACCTGCACGTGAAGAGTTAAGTATTCATGAGAGTATAATTTCTCGAGTATTAGAGTAAAGAAAATGTAGAACAGTTTAGAGATGAATGAATAGATCCATAACCATCGAGTTTGCTAAAAGGTATTGGACGAAAGATATGCAAATTGATCTTTCTCCAATATCTCTTAGAGTGTAACTTTAAGGTATCAACTTTAGACCTAAGGGGGAGATAATAAGATGAGAAACCAAGTCAAGTGTTAAGAATCATATATTGATGTGCTTAGAAATAGTTATAGTGTTATATCTAAAGGGGGAGATGATAAGATGAGAAACCAAGTCAAGAGTTAAGAATCCGCTATTGATGTGCTTAGAAATAGTTATAGTGTTATATCAATCCATTCAGACTATAGAGTATTCCTCAAATTTTAGTTATTACAACATCTTGATAATTTTTTTATATCAGAATTGTGTTCATGGCCTATGCTCAGACACTTCAGAGAGATTCACATCTAAGCTCAATTTCCAGAATGAGGGTCAAAGACTTTAGCCCATTGATCTCAATCTTAGTCCGTAAAAGATATGGATATTAGCCTCATGATATGAGCCTATTCATATAAGCATTCATTTCTCATAGTATGCTCAATATCACAAATTATGATTTGATCTCAATGGCTAGCAACATAATGTTATGTCATGCATATTCTTATATCAGACATCTCGAATGAATCGTGCTTATGATCTTTCACCCTAAATGTCTCTCAGTGATTGTTTTTAGTTTTGAGAGTTGTGTTGTTTATAGTTGTGTGATGATAGAGAAGAGGACTATTATTTTCTTATTGTGATAGTGTTGGTGTGGTTATTCCATCTAAGGTTATAAATGTGAAGGAAAAATGAGATAAGGTTTTACGATGAGTACGAAGTCTGCTTCCTGGGGGTAATGCATGAATGTTCAGTCGGTAGAGAGGATTAGAGGATGAGGAATTCTTATAAGAAAGGGTTAGTAAGAGTACATGGAGTTGTTATAGTACTAG
Organism: Solanum acaule; assembly: GCA_036250505.1. Lineage (NCBI taxonomy): Eukaryota > Viridiplantae > Streptophyta > Magnoliopsida > Solanales > Solanaceae > Solanum > Solanum acaule. The sequence continues at coordinate 14,024 of JAJOOR010026735.1, forward strand.
GCTTAAATGTAGTGTTCTTGGGATGAGATTTCCTACAGAGGTATAGGACTGGAATCTTGTGAGTTAGATCAGAATAATCACCCTATGTTAAATACTTTGTGAGTTGAGTTCGGCTTGAATATAGAAATATTAACCCCTTTCCATTCTCATTCGAGCCATCATTCGAGGACGAATGATCCCAAGGGGGATATATTGTAACACCCAGAACATTTCTAAGTTAAGACTCGAACCATTATTCATTTACTTGTAGGGTCTATCGGGTGATTCTTGACTTTACCATATATGTAAAAGTAAATTATTTAGTGTGGGATTGATTTTGGATATCAATTTAGGTCACTACAAACTCCTAGCACAAAGTAGAGTTGAATGTTTCCTTATCGATTAAGTTTTGATGTAAAATTCTACTTGGGTCATCTTCAAACGTCCATATCTCTTAGAATATAAAGAGTTGTGTGGCCCATAACCTATAAAATTAAGGTTATTTGAATCTTCTTTCCAAAGCCACCAATTTCGCAGCAATCAAATGTTGAGTAAAATGTTATGGCCATTTTAGTAATGTGATACAATGAAGTGACGAATTAACTACGAGAAAACATTAAAAAGGGTCCCTTTTGTCTTTTTCCGTCCAAGAAAACCTAAAATGAATTTCTTGACTAATTAAAGACCCAAAGCAATCAGATTTTTATCTCTTAATTCATCATTCTCTTCTCTCTCAAACCCTAAGGCAAAACCCTAAGGATAAATCAAAGTAGAAGACTCCATTCAAGATTTTTTCAATATTTTTCATGATTCTTCTTCAAGGTAAGTCTTTCTCCAAGAATTATGAATCACTAATGAAAATCACAATTCTTGGCCATAGAGATTTCAAGAAAGTAATTCAAGAATATCAAGAAAGGTTTTCTTGATTGTTCTCCTTTAAGCTAGGTTTTCAAGGCTTCTAACCAAGTTCTTTTTCAAGACTCTTCAAGATTATTCAAAAACCTTGTTCTTCCAGGCCTATAAGGCTATCGTAGTGTTGGACTAGTTCGTCCTCACGCCCTACATCTACTTTCAAATAAGTAAAAGAGTAATCTAGGATTCTACCCCTAGATTTGAGTATTCTTGAGATCAGTTAATTTTGAGTTCTCGAGTTCCTATTTCTTTTTGAAATTCTACTAATAATAATTTAATTGTTATATGTTATGCATTAACATTCTTGAGTTGAGTCGTTCATGTCCATAATTCAGCATGAACCCTATGGTGTGAGTTATAAATTTTTAAAAGCTTTTTAAAGACAACACTTGAGTTCTTAAACAGAGTTTTGAAAAAGTAAAGAGTAGTTTTGAGGATGACAATAGCGTATTCCATCAATGTAGGAGCAGTATGGTATCTAGATATACCATCAATGTTTATGTAGTATGACTTCCCGAGTCATGAATGATCATATTAAAATATGATTTTGATATGTTTTTGAGAAAGAGTTTACAAGTATGAATTTTGTAAGAGTATAAGAGGACTATGTATTCCCATAGGCATCAATTTTTACATTGATAAAAGAGAACTTAAGATTTCTAAATGAGTTATGAGTTCAAAAGATATTTCAAGAGCAGTTACCTCTTTTAAGAGGGTAGTTTGAGCAATTATCTCAAACCAAAGGAAGAGTTATGTTATTAAACATATGAGCATTAGTATATATTGTTGGGAGTAGTATTGAGCACCGATATGGGGGAGAGTTCAGAAAACTAAGAGTCCCCATAAACCATGTATGCCAACATGGGTAAAAAGTCATACATTTTAGATGATTCCTTATTGCTTTTTAAGAATATCTTGGTGGATCCAGTTAGTTGAGATATTCTATACCCCAGCAAGGTAAAGGACAGTTCTAGCAGCGTGGATGACACGATGTATCATCACGTAGCGCATAGTGATGGTTGTCGGTTAGAGAATCTCCCAATAAAGTTAAAGTGTATTTTTATATATCACTTATTATGTTTAGTTCAGAGATGAGAAAATATTTTGTAAAGGTTTAACCGATTTAACTCCTTTAATTCTTTACATTCATCTTGAGTACATTTTTATCTATTCCAATCCTACTGGTACATTCATTGTACAGATTAGATTCAACATGTATCTTTTAATGATGAAGATACATGTTCTTAGTATCCTCAACAAGAGCCTGTTGAGAGCACTTTCATCTACTCGTTAGACTTTGAGTAAGACCTCATTGCTTCCAGAGGACAACAATTTTATTAGTTGTTAGTATTTATAACATTTTTAGTAATTTTGGGTCTTGTCCCGACACTCATCTTTATATGGTAAATGCTTCACAAATAGACAGTTTTGGAGAGTTTTCAAATTTAGATGTTTTCTTTAAACCTTTTGTTTCATAATCAGTATATTCAGTTTAGTGTTGAGAGTGAGTAAACTGTTTTTAAACGTTTCTTTCAATTTAATACTTGTGTATGCTTGAGTTAGTCTTCCGCTTGTAGTCAGCCAAGATGAGGGTTCGTTTGGGGACCAACAATGGTTCTCGAGTGCCGGTCATGTACAGGGTTTAGGCTTGGGTCGTGACAATGGTTGTTAAAGGATAATCATCCAAACATAAAGTATAAAATACGTATGCGATTTCTTTAATGTATCTAATGTATCATGAAATACTTTGTATCGAAAATGTATCATTATACATCATAGATAGGAAAGGTATCATGATATGTCATGTATTGGAAATGAATCATTATGTAATATATCAAAAAGGTATTGTGATACATCATGTATTGGAATGGTATCATTATGCGATGTATCATAAAGGTATCATGATACATCATCTGTCCGAATTATATTATGATGTAATGTATCAGAAAGGTATCATCATACATCATATATCATGATGGAATCATGATACATCATACATCATAAAGGTATCATGATACCATTAACTACAGAATCTAGGTAATTGTTTTCTACATTTTATATCCCGAAATGTCATATTAGAACTTAAATGGTTCACATAGTTAATGCATCACAATAAGCATCTAACAATTAAAAGAAAAAAAATGAAGCTAATGGGATATATAAAAATCGTCATTTTAAAAAATGGGATAGATTATTACTGGTAAATCTGTCATGACCCAATTCCTCGAGTCATGATAACAACTACTATAACCCTCAAGTATATAAGTCAACCCATAACCCAAAACAACGAGTAATAGATATAAGGATAGAAACAAATCAGAAGCACTAATTCAATAATAGAAATGGAATAACAAACAGAAGAAAACAAAAATGATATCCATAAAAAAGATCCCTCCTAGAACCTAGAAATCACAAGAATGGTTTGTCTAAACACAAGAGTTTTAAATCCCAATAATGGATCAAAAATAAAAGCTTGTCTCAAAAAGCAAAAGACTAGCTATCAAAATAGAGGTAGAGGTCAATAAGTACATGACTCCTAGTACTCTCCCTGACCTCATAACTGAAGCTACAACGGGCTTGAATGATAAACGCCGAAAGTAGGTGCTCAAACCTACATCACGGATCATATGCAGAGCATAGCATGAGTACCAAAACAACATTTACTCAGTAGGTATCATAGGTCGACTAACTCATAAGGGGAGTGTAGACCAGAGCAATAGGGATTCAAGCCATCTACTGTGGTTGTGGGATTTGGTGGGCCAAAGTAGTCCATCGGCGATGAAAAGACGATAGTAGACCAGATGGCGGCACCACCATAACACCTGAATAAGTATGAAAAGTAGAGGTCCAAGAGGAATTTAAATGAAATGCACACGAGTGTATTAATAAAAGAAAAATAACTAAGTTCAACTAAATAAACATAACATACATTCATAAGCCTAAAAGGTACACGCATGTGCAAGTTTAAGTTAAAACCTTTACAGACCCCATAAGTCCGACAGGTGTACATAATAGCTAAATCTACTAAGAACGAGTCACGGTGACTCAAGATCTACACAAGGCGTAGACCATACCTCGAATCGTAGATAACCTCCATGTAACCAATAAAAGTCTCCCAAAGCTAAGGAGTAGAGAGCATGAACCTCAAACCGCAGGTGGTCTCTAAAAGGGCAATAGGCTGAAGCTAGAGTGTATCAACACCTTAAAGGATAGAGGGCAACATGACTAGACCTTGAATCATCGATTATAATGGCTTCCAAAGGACCTCATATAAAGTCATCATCATAGAACCACCATGGAATGACGTCTACTAGTAGATAATAGACATAATACTCTTAACTAGAACCAACTCTAGTGTCCTATCGCCAAGCTAAGCCTAAAATCCCAAAGGCACTTCATGGGGCTATAGATTGAAGGAGATTTCAGTCCTCGCCTAATCTAAGGCTTATTTCTATCAGACTCAAATATGATACACAAGTCCATAAGGAGTTAACCATCTGCAACGATGTCGGAAAAGAATAAGGCCAAATCGGTCCAAATATAGCACGACTACAACTAGAACTAGTCTTAAGCCTAGACTAGGGTAAAAAATGCCCAAACAATAAACAATAAAAAAATTGATGACAACCACGAGGTAAGGGTGATCATATACAATAATCAACATGAAAAAAAACCCAAAATATGCCCAAAACATGATAACTAACGAACTAGCATGATCAACTAGGTTTCCATTCCCATTCACAAAATTAAATATCATTTCATATATTCAAGCTCAATCTAAGTGGAGAGTTGTAGCGTATCTTTAGGCTAAGAATAATTTGGGGCTCGGAACAGAGGAACCAAGACCATGCTACAATTCACACTTTAAAGAACAACTAACAAGCTCAGCTTGTCCTAAAATAGAGGAAAATAACATAAGAAGGGCCTCTGATAGTTCCCAATAACACACCCACGTAGCCCCGCATTTTCCGAACATAATGGACTTCAAATAACCCAAATATGAGATATATTAGAAGAGAAATCGGCAAAGGAAAATTATTAGTCTTTGTTGATCGGGTCTTGTCTTTAAAAAAGGGACTAGACCAAAATCCTACTCCCTGAATGCGGCTAGAGGGGCCTGAAAACATGGAGGATCAACAATTAACCATCTGCAAACGCGATGAAAGCCCTACCAATGCTAAGGGTAAGGAACCATGGCCCTGCGACCGCTCCAGGACCCATGAATGTAGACAGGAGGGACCTAACCCATCGCTAATGAAGCATAGGCCCCGTGAACATCGTGACCAGATTTATTGGTGTTTGCACACGTGAAGGAAAATATAAATTATACCAGCCAATGCACATCAACTTGTTTTTGACAACTTAAAATCTCTGATGGGGTTCTCATAATTTGTTCAAAACTTTGTGCACACAATCGAGATATAAAATCTATCAAATTCAACATTCCAAACTCAATAGAGTAGTCAAAACTTCCATCAGAGTTTGTCTTGAAAAAAAGGGGGTACCACACCCAAACTGCATTTTAAGCGAAAATCCACAAAGAGGCTCAAAATTAGGCAGGAAGCCTCGAGATCTGCACAAAGGATCATTCTATAGACAACTCAACATTTCAAAGTTAACCACACTGACTGAATTCTTGTGCAGACATATTTACCAAGAATGATGACTGAGGTCAAACTTAAGACAAAACTTAAATGGTAAAATGCCTAATTGCACAGACTCAAACCAAAAGCCTCGGGACCCAAACTAATTATGCCACTAGCCTAAAATGACCCCTTTAGAGCTGATTGAACCATCAGAATTGTATTTTGAGGCACTCTTAATAAAATTTGTATCGAAATCAACCATTCAAGCTTCAAAATCTCTAAAACATGGAATTTCACAAAAAAAAAATGACCAGGTGATCGAACTATCAACCCCTTCAAGTTATAAATGAATTTGAGTTGCTATAGGAACACTTGAAGCTATGAAAAGAAGGCATAAACATAAAAATGACCTAGAGGGTCATTACAAATCCCCCTACTAAAAGGGATTTTGTCTATGAAATTAAGTGTCAAGAATAGCCTAAAGGCTCAAACAAACCAAGAAACTTCTCTCCCGTCTCATGCTCAGTCTCGCGGTAGCCTTTTCAACTAGACGATGCGTCCAATAGACTGTCACGACAGGAATGGCTCTCAAACACAACTGTCATCCATCTAAGAATAGAAAGGCAACTACTACTCCACAAAGGTCAAACGCTCATCCAACTCTACCGGTTCATACTGGAGCATATGAGACTCATCACGAATATATTATTGCAACATCAAAACATGATTAATAAGGTGAATAGGTGAAAATGCACAAGCTGGGGCTACATCATAAAAATCCTCACCAACTATCTAGATGGTCTCAAAAAGGCCAATATATCTGAGCTAAGCTTGCCCCACCTCCAAAATCTCATCACCCCCTTCATGGGTGAAACACGGAGGAAAATGCACCAACTGAAAACCTCAAAGGTTGATGCCTACGATCGGCATAACTCTAGTATCTACTTTGATTTGTGCAAGGCCTATCCTGAATCACCCCCACCTTATCCAAGGACTCCCAGAGCAAGTCAGTATCATGCGGCCAAGGCTTTTTAGGCTCAAGCCAGCCAACCAAAGAGAGACAATGCCTGTCATATAAGGCCTCGAATAGGGTCATCTGAATACTAGAGTGGTAGTTGTTGTTGTACAAAAACTCTGGTAAATAAAATAATTGTCCCACTAACCCCCACATCTCCAAAACATAAGCCCGTAACATCTCCTTAAGAACTTTAATAGTATGCTTCGACTGCCCATTGGTCTATGAGTGGAAAGTTATGCAATTTCAATATGAGTGCCAAACTACTCCTAGAATGTCCTAAAAAAGGTAAAAGTGAATTGATCACCCCGATCTGAGATAATAGACAAAGAACACCATGCACACTAACAACCTGGGTGTTGAATGAAGACTGAATAGGGAGAAACTGTGCTGACTTTGTAAGTCGATTGATGATTACCTAGATATTGGCAAAACTGAAATGACCCAAAAAGTTCTTAAAAATGTGCTTCGGAAGTTACCGGAAACTTGTTTAGCTATATAAAAAAAATCCGTTTCGTTTTTTGAAAATCCGACTTCATATTCTTGTTTAGGGGGTCAAATTGAGTGGGAAATGGGTCTAACCCAAATTTTAGAGCAACCGTATCAAAATCCGAAATTTCCAAGTGAAGCCTTTTTCGAGGGTCTACTTTGGATGGTCATATCTCCTAGCACCCAAATAATTGGGTGACCAATAACATATCCATGGAAAGACCTTTGAGTCAGCTACCTAACGCACTTCGTTTCACCTCATTCGGAGTTCGGACGAAGAAGTTATGCCCATTTTCGTAAAATCTGTCCGGCAGGAAAGGCAATTTCCAGTGAGCGTTTTTACTGTTCACCCGCCTCATTTTTTTTCCAAGTGTTGGA
>JAJOOR010026736.1:0-16734 GCA_036250505.1 Solanum acaule
TCTCCAAATTTGGAGAACTACTATTCACCTCTCTATAAATGGAGAATAGAGAGTAATTTAGAGGGTGGTTGGAGAGCCCTTTCTCTATTTTACTCTCCAAATATAGAGAATGGAGAGTAAAATAGAGTGGGGTTGGAGATGGTCTAAAAACAGAGCATGAAATGGGTCCAAGAGAGTGGGGGTAAAGTTGAAGATCTGCATTCCATATAAGCTCTCCACCACTGCTTTGCCTCACCTTGAAGCTGAAAAGTCATGAACTCAACCCCATGCAAATGGACAATTCCCAACTTATGAAGCCTCTCATAGCAATTTAAAATAAACTCATAAGCATCCTCACTCTCAAAACCAAGAAACACATGAGGCTTTAGCTTTAAAAACTTGGTCAACATTTCATGCTCATTACCAGTCATAACAGAACCCAACAAAGGACGAAAGAAAGCATCATTACCTCCAGTTCCACCCACCTTAGGCATAGTGATAGCAACAGGGAGATTAGTAGGAGTCTGAGTTGCTTGAACAAAGGGAAGCTGGAATTTCTGCGAGGAGCTCTGTTCGAGAGGAAGCACTGGCTCTTATCGAAATTTACCTTTTGGCCATTACAACATTACAATCAGCTTCTTACTTCTTTCCAGAAAGATTTTCTGCTTCTTAAGATTCCGTTTATGGCTATTATATAATATTAGAACATCGTTATCAAAGAGAAAGTAGGAGAGTGCTGGGCACGATCTCGAAGCATTCCAGGACCAACAACACTTTCAAGAATTACATGATCTGTTGAGCTAACATTGGGTCCAAAGGATGAATACCTGCTGTCTCAGCCTGCAACTCTTCCTCTTGCCCAACATTCTCCTTATCCTCAACCTCTATCTTCTCCTCTATCTTATTATGATGCGCAAGAGGGGTCTTATTTCTGGGAGCATCTCCAACCGATGCTCCACCCCTAACAGGTGTTGCCCTTCCTCGGCCTCTACCCCTACCTCGACTGCGACCTCTCGCTACAGATTCCTCAGCTGGAGCATTGACGGGAGCTACAGGCCTAACACCATTGAATTTAGTGTTAACTATCTGCGGAGAGAAGAGTGAAGGAGGTTAGATACCAATTTGAATCGCCAGTTACCAATTGGAATCAAGTTATAGCACGAAAGGAGACAAGTAAAAATAGAGAGATTTCCTAAAGTCCTATAACCTCTCGAAGAAAAGTACAGACGTCTCCGTACCGTTCCGCAAGACTCTACTAGACTTGTTTTGGTACATCGAGATCAATGAACCTAGGCTCTAATACCAACTTTGTGAAGACCCAGACCATCGTGATTAACACCCATACTAACCCTCCGGTGGGAGAACCACTACTACAACCCAAACCAAGCAACTAAACCAAAAACTAAAGCATTTAAGTTACAGAAGCAAGTTAAATAGCTAAAGACTGAAGTTTCCATAAACTTTCAAAAGATCTAACAACTAAACAATGCGGAAAACACACCTAGAACCTGAAAGTTAATGTACCAAAACATCTAAAGTTCAACAAGTCTAAACAAGAAGGGATACAACCCCAAACTAATGAACTAATAACTAACTATAAAGTCTAAGTCTGAAATGTGGACATAGACAAAAAGAGAACTCATGGCAGCCCGAAAGAACTGGCTCACCCTTGAATTCGAACGATCACTGATCTTCTAAGCGAGGTCTGTCAATAGCCGTCTGAAGATGCCCTGTACTCAACAAAGAAAGAGCAAGTGCAGTATCAATACACAACCACAGTGTACAGGTAGGATCATGCGGCTATCCCACAAAGTGTAACATACATAACTCATTACAACAAGATAATCACATGCATATATCGAACATACACAATATTATCAATAATTAAGAACAAGGTACAATTTCACATTTCTCAAGATACACAATTATGTCAACTCATTAGTCCTCTCATGAAACTCTAACAGTTAGCATACTGGAATGTGGTACCTAATCCAATGATTACGCCGAACGTGGCAACCGATCTCATAATTATGCTAGAACGTGACAATCGATCCAAGTTAGTGTGTCGGAACACAACACCCGATCCATTCATCAAGTCACAATCACAATACATTCTCATAATCATACAATCAAGTCATGATTCATGGCAATCATCATTAATATATCTTCATTTACAATTAATGTGATCAATAATACAACATTCACTTACATACATGTATCATAATTAAGCAAGAACAAACATACATTACACAATCATAGAATCACAACAATCACCTACCTCGAAACAAGCTTGAAACCCTAAGAAACTTGATTTATCCCTTTTCGATTCGTTCCGCTTGTTCTTGGTCTACAAACAATCAATATAATATGGGAATCAATAAACAATCACTAATTACCGAGATTACTAACAATTCTAACAACCCTAGATCATACTCATGATCCCACTATCCAAATTAGGGATTTTTCCACCATAGTTTCCAGATCAAAACCCTTCCCTATCGATAATTACCCATTAGATTACTTTCTACGGATCGAAAAATAGATTCGGGGAGTTAAAATCTTACCTTTAGCCTGAAGAATGGTGGAAAACCGTCAAGAAAAGCCCTGGGTTCGTTCCTTGGATCTCAAATTCAAAAATTGCAGAATAAAATTTTTTTGGGGTTTATTTACGACTTTAAGTTGCGTCTGCCCCGCCACAGCGGCACCCACCCCAATATAGCGTCCCCGCCTTAGTGGAAGAAATCCTGCCTCAGCGGTTTCTACGGAATTAGTGAGCTATTTGAATAATTCCAATGACCCCATTTCACAACACATCTTCAACCAACGACAATCAAAAACTACCCGTTCACGCTAAGATTAATTTCGGGAGTTCTACTCGCCCGAATTCAGTTATGTAAAGTCGTACGAGTTCCTTAACGACTTATCTATCTACTTATGTGATCAAATTCATAATTAGATCACCCAACTGCTACCATATTTCCCCAGACCTCACAGACTCCAATTTTGTTCAAATCTGGACTAGGTTGGAAAATCTCAAGTTACTACGAAAAAGTTTTTCGACTCAAAATTTTTTCTTGTTGACTTTTCTATAACGACGAGAATATGTCGTTACATAATATGATTTAATTGGGTTGAAAAAATTATTTTTTTGAAGTATAAATTACAGTAATCCCAAACATTTGGGGCTAATTACATCATATTTTGGAAGTTTCCCCAAATTACAAAAATCTCAAATTTATCATTGCTCTCAGATACATTCATTGGTTGTTTGATACATTGCAAATGATACATTACTTAATGGGAGGGATGTATCCGAGAGCGAGAGGGGATAGGTATGGATCCAAGAGGGGATTTTTGTAATTTTTAAAAGCATGACATGTTTATGTAGTAGTTTTAATATTTGTCTTATTGTCTATCCCAATATGTTTAAAATTCAATCAAAACATTTTTAAAAAAAAAAAAGAAAAAGAAGAGAAGCAAACGATAAGCATGGACCTAAAATGAAAAATTAAACCGACTAATTTTCATAAGGAAATGACGTATGACATCATAATTAAATAAACAAAATGCAATCATAGTACACTTATATCATCATCAAAATAAATAAGTTATGTTTGTTAAGACATTTCTTTTTTCTATAGAGGTGGATCCCCTATCAATTGATGATATGCTTATTCCTCGATTAACTTGAGCATATTGATCTCATCTTAGTAGCATTTGGTTGTTCTCTTTTCTGATCTTCTTTACCACAACTTTGCTACACTCTTGATCAATTTGAGATATGGTTATTAAGAACCTTATTGGGAATAGAGCCCTAGACTTTTCTCGATCATGAACAAGACATTGTTATTTGATGCACATGTATCAATTCGGATCGTAAACCATAATAATACTTATACGAATCTGAATTTTATAATTTGTGAAAATCGTCATCACACTTTATATCAGATTTTTAGTAGTATGTTTTATGAGTATTTTCTAAAAAAATTAGAGTTTTGCATGAAAATTGATAAAGTATGCTAAACACTAAAATAGTTTATATCATAATTATAACAGGAATTTACATCACATGTTATGACCCTCATGGTTAACTCTAGTCTCTACTTCAAAACAATCCAACCTAGCTTTCGATTGCCCACTAATATTAACTTGTCAATTTGAATGCAGTCAAACAACAAATATGAGATGCTTTTAAGAGAAATAATCAAATTAAGAGTTAAATTTCAATTGTCTTGTAATCGATATGCAAAGCTATCTTGAAATTTTGAACTCCGCTTAACAACCTTCAATGACATTAATCCATTCAAAATCATAAATAATGAATTCAAATTAATCTAGAAAAATGAAAAAAATATAATTTTAGAATGCATCGAAATTAAAGACAACTCTTAGTAATTGTATTTTGGATCAACGACAAGAAATCCAAAATTAATTACACATATGCATCGCCTATAAGCTATGAAGTCTGTAAGTTTTGAGTCGTGGGCCCCCCATGTGGACCGATCCATTCCGATCTGATCCAAGAAGTTTTCTAAGAAGAGATAAAAACTAATTATCTCTTTTTTGAAAAAAAAAAAGGGAGAACAGTTATCAAACTGGTAAACTTCCCAACCCCTATTTATAAAAAGAAATTTTTCCTTTACAGAAAGAACAACAACGTAAACAAAAAAAATAATCAAAATAAAAAGCTTAAATTTTTTTATGTTTGAAGATCAACAAAGGTGTGAAACACAAATATACATTTAGTTTGTGAATCAAACAGTCTTTCCCAGTGATTCAAAAAGGTACTTTGGAACAATCTTGTTAAAGTAGCAAAATCAACGACTTCCGTTGCAAATACAAGGCACCAATGACGGACTCAGGACTTTCACGAAGTGGGTTCAAGATATAAAAATAAATAAGCAAAAAGAAAACAAAACAAATTTTGATTAATTAAAATGTATCATTACAATTCTATTCTACGAGTTTTCATTTCTTGAAACCTATTCATAATACTCTCATCAGAAATAGTATTAAATATTATTTTCTGTACGTAAGGCACCATACAACTACTCATGAAATCAGCATATATTTGATTTCGCAATTCACTCTTGATCAACTTCATTGTCAAGAAAGCTCTTTCAACTGTAGCAGTAGCAACTGGCAGGAGCAACACAAATTTTATAAGGAGAAACACAAGAGGATAATTTAAATGCTTATTTACCTTAACTAGCATTTCAGAAAGATCACCAAGCCCTTTTAAGTTGGAGAACCTTTTATCAACATACCTTAACTAGCATTTCAGAAAGATCACCAAGCCCTTTTAAGTTGGAGAACCTTTTATCAACATCACGAACATCAACTATATAAGTATCTAGTTGATTCTTAAGAGTAACCATTACATTTTCAGCAAAATCATCAGGATATAATTCAACCATTCTCAATATGTTCTTGATGTCAAAACTAGAAAATGAGTCAACTGGATTCAAGCAAGCAACTCCAATAAGCAAATATGTTCTAACCTCATTAAAACGATCACTGAGTTCTTGAAGCTGCCAATCAATAATCTTAAAAAAAATACTTCCACACGATAGTGATGTGAGATAGTATACTCAACAACTTTACGTCGAGATCTTCCAAAATTAACATAGAACTCATCAAAATTATGTATCAAAATATCATACTTGACATAAAATATAGACACATTCTCGACAAGTGAATCCCATCTTTCATTCCTTAAATCTTGCAATCGTTTCTTCACCACTTTAACAAGTAGAATGAAATTTGCAATATCTTGTTCTTTCTTTTGTAAAGACTCATTAAGCTCATTTGTGATCGCTAAAATATCTCTCATTAAATGCAATATGAAAGCAATATCAAATGTTTGACAAACTTTAAGATATCATATTGCCTTAGCTTTTTCTTCAACAGATTCAGAATCAACAACAATAGTATCAAGAACATCAGTAATAGAGCCAAAATATACTAATGAAGTCCTTAAAAGATTTATAATGTGAACCCCACCGAGTATTGACAGCTCTAGCAATACCAAGTTCTTGATTCAATCCCTTACCACTTTCAACCTCACCCATTTCAAGTGCCTCTTGAACTTTTTTTGCTTGAGATTCTCGAAGTTCATCCATACGTTTAAAATAACCTCCCACTACATTTAAGACATTAGAAACCAACAATACAAGTTCTCCAACATGAAGGCATTTTTTAGATACCCCAACAAGAGTTAACTGAAGTTGGTGAGCAAAACAATGAATTGCATGAGCTGATCTACTTTCTTGTTGAATCAAAACTTTAAGGCCACTTAAACTCCCTTGCATATTGCTAGCTCCATCATAGCATTGCCCCCCTATAAAATATAAACTCAAAGAATGTTGCGCAAGATAGTTAACAATAGCTTATTTCAAACATAAAGCACTAGTATCATGAACATGAATAATTCCTCTGAACCGTTCCACCACAAACCCCTCTCTATCAACATAACACAAAACAATTGCCATTTGCTCCTTACGTGATATATCACAAGATTCATCAACTAACAATGAAAAATAGTCACTGTTTAGATCCTTCATAATAACTTTAATTGTTTCAATCTTACATGCAGTATCCTTTTGAATTTTATGAGAAGTCAACTGGTCATTTTTTGGAGCCTTTTTCAACACAAGTTCACTAATTTTATCACACCGCTTCGCATACCATGAAAGAATTTAAGTTACCTTTGTTTAGCGATGATTCATCTTTACAATGTCCACGAAATGTCAATCCTTGATTCAAGTGAAGTCTCACCACTTCAATTGAAGCCTTTAAACAATTTTTGTGCTCAATCTTGGTTTGATTGGATAGCTTAACAAATGCCGCTTAAATTGATTGTTCTTTTCGCATTAGATCTTCACACTTCTTCTTTGCCTGATTGTGAGCACTGTTTGACTTACCAATATGCGTATCTAATCTTTTCTTTTTGTGCCAACTCTTGAACCCTATACTTGAAAATGCTTCACCTTCATCTGGATGAACGCTTTCATCTTGAAATAAATAACAACACAAACAATAAGTTGCATCTTCAGTCATACTATACTCCAACCAATCATGATATTTTTTAAACCATTTGTGATTAAAATAACGTTTTGATCCATAAATATCATTTTGAGGAAACTCGCGAATATGAGGTTGATGAGGACCTCTTTGGTTATATGATCTTCTAATATCATCACGCTCATCCGGATGATAGTCTAAAATGTGTATTCTTTTCTTTGAATCTGCCAGTAAAGAATCCAAATCTACTCATTGTTTCGATCTTTTAGCGGAATGATGAGTTTCTTCTAATTGGTTCAAGTTTTCTTCCAACCGTGGAGCATTTTGAGCGCATGAACTTGATTGTGGCAACTTGGAGGATATAGGAGAGAAAAATCTCTTCATTTGATACTCAACCTGTATTACCAAATTAAAATTCTAATTAGAAAGTAATTAAGCGAAGCATTGTTAAATAAATGGAATTTCAATTTATCAATATAAACTAAGAAGATAAAAAAAATGTTATGAATGATTTCATTTTCTCCTCATTCAACGTTTAACAAATAAAATAAAATATTAAATTATATATACATATATATATATAGACTATAAAATCCAGAGCGAAAAAACAAACTTAATGGATATTGACTATTAATGCGAGATTTGAGAGATGGAGAGAGTCTTTTTCATTCAACAAAAATATATGCTCAAATTTTTGGGGGATGAAAAGCAAGAGAGGCTCAAGAAGTATTCAACAAAGAAGAAGAGAAAAGGATTTTTAGAATTGAGAATAATAGGGATTAGTACCTTTTTAGTTGAGTTCTTTTTTAAAAAAAAACAAAAAAAAAAGGATAAAAGGTGTTGATTATTGGACTTTTAAATGTAAAACTAAAAGGCTGCTGTACTTTTTATAGTTTCTAAGAAACTAAAAGGACAAAAGTTAAACCTAGATAGAGGACAAAAGTGTGTGGACGTTTTATATATTAAAAGCATGAATTAAAACTAAAATGTGGCAACAAGAATTCGAACTCTAGTTGGCTAGGAAAAATGAACTCTCTTCACCACTCGGCCAAGGATCACACACTCACACTTGTGTTAGTGGGTCAAAAGTTAATATATACATATAACATTTTAAAAATTGATTAAATATACATACATATATATATATATATATATATACGGTGTTATTTTTCAACAAAGAGGGTTCATATGAACCCACGTGACCCACTGTAGGTCCGCCCCGGCAAGGTACACAACTCATAGATTTTACTTTATATATTGGTATCAGAGCCAAGTTACAACAATAAGTTAAATATATTCACAAATACATTAATAACAACCCATAAAAGAAGTAGTCACACATAGAAACTATCATTGTAATATATTATTTCTTTCAAAATGATAAAACAAAAAGGTACAATAACTAGTAAAAGATATCACTTATTTTTTTTCATTATATATTTTAAACGAAAAAACAAAAAAAAAATACTACTATCTTTAAAAAAAAATGTTTTTCAAAAAAATAGTAGTGATTACTCTACCTTTTATATAAATAAATAATATAAAGTATTGAATGCTCTTTTCAAGAACTAACTTTGTGAAAGTATGAAAAATACAGTATTTTGTCACTATTCATAAAGAAAAGGAAAAATTAGAAGAAACCGACCCTTGAATCAATGACAAGAAATCCAAAATTAACTACACATATGCATCGCCTATAAGCTATGAAGTATGTAAGTATTGAGTTCTGGGCCACCCATGTGGATCGATCCAATCCGACCCAATCCAAGAAGTTGTCTAAGAAGATAAAAACTAATTATCTCTCATTTGAAAAAGATGGGAGAACAATTATCAAACTGGTAAACTTCTCAACCCCTCTTTCTAAAAATAATTTTTTTCTTTACATAAAGGGCAACAATGTGAACAAAAAAAAAATCAGAAGAAACAATGTGTAACATCACGCCTTAGAAAGAGCTAGAAATAGAAAGAACTAAGTTGGAAAGAGTCAAATTGAAAATTTTGGCAAGTGATGCTAAGTTATGAGTTTGGGTCAACTTCAAACGACCATAACTTTCATTACAAGATGAGTCATGTGGCTCATAAGATATCAAATGAAAGGTCTTGGAATCCTCTTTCCAACATTACCAAGTTTGCTAAATTTTGAGTTCGGATTAGGGAGATATGGTCATTTGAAAATCTGTCTGTCCAGTTAAGGAAAGTTACCCGGATTTAAGAGGGGTAATTTGGTCTTTTACTTACCCCTTCAACTTAAAATAAATTTTGGTAATATTTAGGGGTCTAAACTGATATGGTTCAGTTTTACAAATCCTAATTTATGCTAGGGATTTGAGAGGGAGTTCAAGAAGAGGAGAAAAGGAGAAAAGTCAAGACGTTCTTCAAGTTTGCTTGTGAATCAAAGGTTGTTTCGCCAAGGGTTTAATCTCTAAGAGGTATGTAAGTTCTCATAGTGTTGGGTTCGTTCACCCACACTCCAATCATGATATTTTCAGTGCAATATCGTTCTTGAAATTGAAGAATTTGAGTTCTTGATGAGTTTTCTTGAAGGTTCATTCGTAATCTTTATTGTTGAGGTTTTGAAGAATTCTTGAGATAAGTGTTAGTAGTTTGAGAGTTGTTTTGAATAGATTATTGTGTACTTCCGATGGGTATTCGAATCTAAGTGAGTTAGGAAGAAACCATTCGATTACAGGCGAATTAGGGTTAGAAAACGAGAAAGAAAATTTGTCGGAAAGTTCTGGGCAGGGGCTAGTGCGTCGCGCCAGCAGTGCGCCACAAAAGTTGTTTTGTAGTTTTGGTCCTAGGGCACCGCGCCACTCAGTGCGCCCCAACCCCCCTTCAGCAGTTCAGGGGTTGGCGCCCCGCTCCACTAAGTGTGCCAGGGTCGCCTACCCCCACTCTTTTTTACGTCGTTTATCCCGTCTGAGTTCTTTTAAATGATACCTTCACTCATTTCTAATTTCAATCACTCTAAACTACTTCTAAACATAGAGAGATCATTCATAATATGAATCATAACCTTGAATTCATAATTCAAATTCAAGGTAGAGTTAAGAGTCAAGTCTTGAGAGTTCCTTCGAGTCTTTTGAAAAGTCTTTTGCAAACCTTTTTAAACTTGTTTTAAGACTTGAGCATTTGAGTTTGAGGAAGAGTAGAGTTGAGTTCATTTTCTTTAAAATGATATATGAGAACTAAGTATTCCCAAGAGTAAATATTTTTACATTCAAGATGAGAGCAAACACCAATTTCCAAAAGAGTTCTTGAACAGTTTTGAGAACTATCTCTTTTAAGAGAAATATTTTGAATAGTAATTTCAAACTAGAGAAAAAGATATGTTTGTTTAAACATATGAGCTAAGTTATATTTTTGGGAGTAGTATTGAGCACCGATATGGAGGAGAGTTTTAACAACTCACAGCCCCCATAAAACCATGTAGCCAATGTGGGTAGAAAGGGTCATCCTTTTTGGATGATTCCTTGTTGATTTTTAGCATAAACTAGTTGATCCACTTAGTTAGTAAGTTCTATACCCCGGCAAAGTATAAGACAGTTCTGGCAGCGTGGGCTAGACGTTGTATCATCACATAGCTCATGGTAATGGTTGCCAGTTAGAGAATCTCCCACAAAGTTATTTTGTATTCTTGCATACAAACTGAGTTATATTGTATTTTCTAATACATTGAGTTATTGTCTAATGTTTTAAAACCTTTTCTTTATAATGCATCTTTACTACTGGTTTATATTGAAATGAGTTGAGTAAGTTTGAGTTTCCCTGAGTTGAGTTGAGTTGAGACGAGGTAAGTTGTTTCTTTAGTTCCACTTCAAGATTATGTCTTGTTTAGATTTCCCCTTGCATGCTCATACATTCTATGTATTGACATCATTTGACTTGCATCTTTCATGATGCAGATACGGTAACTAGGATCATCAATCAGTGCTTCGTTGATCCAGTCGAGTTCTGGAGTTGTTTGGTAAGCCTCCTTGCTTTCGGAGGATCCCTTCTTTATGTTTTATCATTCCAGTTTTGTTAGGATGATCGGAGGTCTTGTCCCGACATCCTTCATAGTATTAGAGGCTTTATAGATAGATAGGCATTAGTTCACGAGTCTTGTTCATTTATGTTGTTATGTTCTAGACTTGAGTTACCCCTTTGGATAGTGAATGTTTATTTCTAAACTATTCTAGGTTGTCTAATTTGAGACTTTTTGAGTTAAAGTTTTCATTTGAGTTTATTCTATATATGTTGATTAAGTCTTCCGCTAAGAGTTAAGTTAGGCCAAAGGTTCGCTTGGGGCCATCAATGGTTCTCGAGTGTCGGCCACTTCCAGGGTGAAGGCTCAGGGAGTGATAATAAACATAAAGCTTTTTATGTCTGAAGATCAACAAAGGTGTTAAACACAAATATACATTTAATTTGTGAATCAAACTTTGTTTCTTAGTGATTCAAAGAGGGAGTTTGGAGCAATCCTGCTAAAGTAGAGCAATCAACGCCTTCAGTTGCTAATACAAGGTACACAACTCATCGATTTTACTTTATATTTTTTTACATTGGTATCAGAGCCAAGTTACAATAATGAGCTAAAATACATTCACAAATACATTAATAACAACCTGGAAAAGAAATAGTCACACATAGAAACTATCATTGTTATATATTATTTCTTTGAAAATGATAAAACAAAAAGGTACAATAACTAATAGAAGAGACTACTTATTTTTTTTCATTATATATTTTAAATGGAAAAACAAAAAACAGTATTACTATCTTAAAAAAAGTTTTTTTAAAAAATAATAGTGACTACTCCACCTTTTATATAAATATATAATATAAAGTATTGGATGTTCTTTTCGAAACTAACTTTGTGTAAGTATGAAAAGTACTTTATTTTGTCATTATTTATAAAGAAAAGGAAAAATTACAAGAATATACTATTTAAGATATTAATTTACATAATATTATTCTAGTCTTTTTATTTATGACATTAACATTTTAATAACAAATATGAAAATTTATTATAAAATAAATAACTACACAATTTAAGACCTATTTATTGGTTAGTGGTTGATTTTATGAAACTCATATTTTACCTTTTATTTTATTTTACTTTTTAGAATCTCAATCACAATTATATTTGGATACGTTCCTTTAATAAATATCTCACTTTTTTTCTCTCTCTTGTTAACCTTACAAAGAAGGAATACCATTGTTGCATTCTCTTTTTTTTCTTGGTATTGTTGCACTCATTTTTCCTCTTTTTCAATGTCATTTTTATCAAGGAAAGGTTTTGTATCTCCTTCTTGAAAATATCCATTAACAAATCGATTTCATTCTCGTTGTTTATTTTCAAAATCATCTCTTACAACATAGAATAAAATTCCTTCTTGAAAAAGATTGATTATGAGTAAGAAAGTTGTTTTTGATAATATTCTCCGAAAGAGTCTTCGTTTGATGAAGTCTAATGCCGATGTCAATAGTTGCATCATATATCACTCCTTTAATTTTGAATTCCACATACATTCTTGCATCAAAAGTTCATAAATAGTGACACACAAATAATATTGTAAATAGAATTACAGTTTAATTAATATGGTAACAATTTAATATACACTTCAAACTGATATTTGTGTATTGGTATAGGTTATGATACATAATGATATAATTAATCTATTGATTTAAATGTTGTGCGAAATTGATATAAATTATATTATAGAATGGGTATAAACTTATTTGTTTTCTTATGGTGTATATTAGGGTTACACGTTTGTGTATACTTTAAATTGATATACAACGTATGATATACACCATCATTTGCACCATAAAATAACCAAACAATATCAGCTAACAAACTAACCATTGTCATATAACAAACAATACTAAATTTTCATGCTTAATCAAAATAATTTATAAAACACATTTATATTTGTTGTTAATTTTTTTTTCGTTATATGAATAATACCATCATATACAAAAATACTGTTGAATTAATTTTTAATCGAATAACACGATAAATAACATAAAAATAAAAATATACCATAACAGATTCGTGTATATATAATATCTAATAATATTAACTACACCAACACATACACCACAAACCAAAGAACCTATGTATCTAAAATATATCGACTACACCAATACATAAATCACTAATTAATCAATAATTTAACAATAGGAGAGTACCTATGTATGGTGTAAATTAATTGAGAACGTTATTGTTTATGTTGTATAAATCAAAACCCAAAAACACCAATCACCAAATTTATAACAATATATGTTTATAAAAAAGATCAACAAAAACTTTTAAAATATCATAATCGAAGCAACTATTATGGTGAATATCTATTACATCCTATCTTTTGTCGTGTTGAATTAAAATTGAGAAAATATTTATATTTTTTATTGAACACACTTTCAGAACAGAGGAGGTAGAGAGTTTGATTTAGATTAGAGTTATGAGAGAGAAGAATTAACTATATCTGAGATATTTGTGGAAGGTAAATAAGAGAGGGGAAGAAAATTAAGGAATTAAAATATCTTCAAATAATAAATCGTGGGTTGTCATGATCTATTTTTTGTTTTGTATTTTTTTTTTTTAAATATCCTTTTTCAAAAAATTATTTTATTGTGTTTTGTAAAAAAAATCTATTTCTATGTTGGTGAAAAGTAGAACTGGTGTTATATAGTGATTATTTAGGTCCTTATTTTGTATCGTTAGATTTTTTTTTCCTAAAGAAAACACTACCAACTTCTTTTCAAGAAACAACTTTTCAGAAAAGCATGAAAAATACGTTCACAATTTCTTTTTTCATTCAACATTAGGTTCACAAGCCTTATTAAAAATACAATACTCCTTTTAAAAGACTACTTTTGAGGAAAAGTAAAAGGTACTTTTACAAGACCTAACAAAATACATAATTTAACAATAAATATTTAGCACAACTAAAATTGGCACGAATTGGTACAACTCCATTTTTTCATATTATTTTCGTAATTAAAGGGGGAGGCAAGGATGGATCGGTAAATTCATTTTTTATTTGCACCTAAAATGTCCTTTAAATTTAAGCCACTAAAAGTAGCTCCTAAATTACTACTTTATTTTCCGACACACTGTCCAAGGATTACAATTCCAAAAAATATTTCTGCCAAAGAAATAACTTGTCAAATCCAAACAGCTGCGCAGAAGTTGGTGTGTGAGGATTTACTTTTTGAATAAAATAATATATGAATCCTACCTTTCTCAACTTCATTTATTTCTTTCTCCTCTCCTTTTCTCCTCACCCTTTTTTTTTTGCATCTCTTCCATTTCACTTTATTTTAATTCTTCTTTATATTAATTTTTCAAATCAATTTTTTAGTCGTGAAATTTATTTATCTAATTATTTTTATTTTACAGACATACCTTTCAGATACATTTATATTATTTTAACTTTTTTTAATCATATCAGAAATCTAAGAAAGAAAAATATGAGAGAAAATTACAAGATGTAAAATTAAATATTTATCTACAAGGTGAAAATCTAAATAGTCAATCAATTAAATTATCAAAAATAGTATTTGATATGTGTAGATTATAATCTAATTTTTATCTAATTATATCTAATACAATTATGCCGTCCTTATGTTCCTTCAAGACGTGATGTAACGACCTATTAGGTCGTTTCGAATACTAGAACTATTTCGACTATTACTGTAAATTTTAAATGACAATCTTAAACTATTTGTGTAACTACGATTATTTAGTTAGTGATATTTATTAAATACTTAATATTTAGTTGATTGTAAATGGGCCAAATCTGAAATTTAGTTAATGCATTATACCACTTGGCTCATATTTATTAAAATAAACCAGTGAAATTTAACATTGATTTTCAGCGAAATTTCATTCTTGAAGTTGAAAGATTAGAGTTCTTGATGAGTTCTTGATAGGTGTTCTTGAAGTTCATTCTAAATCTTGTTGTATTGGGCTTTTGATGATTTCTTGAGATGAAATTTAGTAATTTGAGTGTTTTTTTGAGTATATTAGAGTGTACTTATGTTAAGTAATCGAATCCAAGTGATTGGGGAAGGAATCGTTCGATTCTAGGCGAGTTAGGGTGAGAAAATGAGTAAGGAAAATTCATCGGATTTTCTGGGTCGGGGCCTGGCACGATGCGCCAGCCAGAGCACCCCAAACCCTCCTATGAAGTTTAGGGGCTGGTGCCCCGCGTCACCCATAGAGCCAGGGTCACCTCCCCCATTCAGTTTGTCGTCGGTTGCCCCGTTTGAGTTCGTTTAAAGTGCACCTTCACTCCTTTTCGATTCTAACTACTCTAAACTACTTCTAAACACCTAGAAATCATTCATAACATGATAATAACCTTGAATTCATAATTCAAAATCAAGGTAGAGCTAAGAGTTAAGTTTTGAGAATTCTTTCGAACATTCTAAGAAAGTTCCTTTGAGTCTTTTTGTGGAGTCTTCTACAACTTCTAGTAACTTGTTTCAAGACTCGAGCAAGTGAGTATGAGGATCAAGAGAATGTATTCATGAGTCTACCTTGTCATCATGAGATCTTTCTTATCATGAATTATAACTCTTGAATTCATAATTCACATTCAAGAGAGAGTTAAGAGCAGAGTTCAAGAAAAGCCTTTGAGTTAAATTGTGAATCCTTTGAGATCCACCATCGATTTGAGTTAAGTTTTGAGAAGTAAGTAAGAGAATGAGAAGATTTGTATACATGAGTTCCATGTTATTATGTAAACCCTCGAGCCGAGTCGTTCATGCCCATAACTTCCGCATGAACTCCATTAGTTGAGTACCTTTCAGAGGAGTAGTATCTTCAACTTCTAAGTCTTGAGTATTGAGATCCTAATCCCCTTTCAGATTATAATCCTAATCATGGGACTATTACCTATTACCCATGAAATCCATGAGTTGAGTTGTTCATGCCTATAATTCCACATGAACATTATAAGTCGAACAATCTTGAGATGAGAAGTATCTTTGAGTCCTTGAGTTGAGTAGTTCATGCTCATAATTCTGCATGAACCCTCTGAGTTGAGCATTCTTGAAATTTGTAATATCATTGAAGTTCTTGAGTTCCAAGTATTTGAGTTCTATCTACGGTTATTAAAAACCTTGCATTGAGTCGTTCAAGTCCATAATTCGGCATGAACCATCTTTTTAAAGAAGTCTTTTACAAATGTTTAAACTTTGTTTTAAGAATTAAGCTTCGAAGTTGCGTAAAGAGTAAGAGTAAAGTTCATTTTCTTCGAAGTAGTATATGGGAACTAAGTATTCCCAAGAAGTTTGAAAATGTTTTCACATTTTCAGAAAGAAAAGGGAACATCGATTCTAAGAGAGCTTTTAAGCTAAGTTTTGAGTAATTATCTCAAACCAAAGAAAGAAGTTGTTTTAAAAACATATGAACTAAGTATATTTTTAGGAGTAGTATTGAGCACCGATATGGGGATGCGAGTTCATATTAACTCAAGTCTCCATAAACCATGTAGCTATCATGGGTATTAATAGGTCATACTTTTTAGATGATCACATAAGTTAAGCTAGTGGATCCACTAAGTTAAGTGTTCTATATGAAGGCAAAGTATAGGACAGTTCTGGCAGCGTGGGCAAGACGTTGTATCACCACTTAGGATCATAGTGGTGGTTGTCGGTTAGAGAAACTCCCACATAAACTATATTACTTTATTATATAAGTAAAGTTGAGTTTGTTATTGCATTTTCTTTAACGAA